>CM060366.1:92394196-92444071 GCA_030545235.1 Helianthus tuberosus | reverse complement strand
ACAAAAACAGGTGATAAAATCTTATTTAGCCAACCCAAAGAGATTACCCCCCAAATTCCCAACAGATCTTACAAATAGTAAGATAGGTAAACAATACAGAAAAATACAGAACGATGTCCAGATGATCATCCAAAGATGAACATCAATCCAGAAGATCAATCTCTCACAAATCACAACTGAGAGATTATACAAGATGATCTTCACAACTTGAACAAAAACTCTTGCAACAAACCCTAACAGATTATACGCAGGAGAGAAAGTAACAAACTGATGGGAATTATCACTGAAGCTTCCGGAACACTGCCTTTATATATGAAAAATATCTTCTTTTACACTTTGGTCCAAAGGAATTACAAGTGATGATTGCAGCCCTCCAAATTTTCCATAAAGCCCCCTGAACAATGCAACTGGAACAACAATCTTTAACAACCGTCACAACTTACAACAGCCCAATAACAATGGCCCAAAAATAAATAACTTAATAACAGCCCAGATGAATGATAAAAAAACCCAATATATTTCAACATTCCCCCTTCATTCATTTGGCTGGAAAAAATTCCCCAGACCCAGCTTTTCACAAAATAAATCATGAACATTACCACTTAATCCTTTAGTAAAAACATCCGCAAGTTGATTCTCTGAATCAACTTTTTCAGTTCTTATAAAGCCATTAGTTATTTTTTCTCGCAAGAAAAATAAATCTATTTCGAAGTGTTTAGTTCGTTCATGGAAACCTGGGTTTGCTGCAATTGAAATTGCAGCACTACTATCACAGTACAAAGTAACAGGAAGTTTACAACTCAGCTTCAATTCATTTAAAACGTTCACAATCCAAACGAGCTCACAAGTCGCTGAACACATAGCCCTATATTCAGCTTCTCCAGTAGATCTAGAAACAGTACTTTGTTTCTTACTTTTCCATGAAACCAAGTTTTCACCCAGAAAAACACAGAAACCTGTAACAGATTTCCTGGTAACCAAACACTTAGCCCAATCTGAATCTGCGTAACACACCAAATCCAAACTGTGACTTGGCTTAAACATGAGACCTTTTCCAGGACTCCACTTTAAATACCTTAGTAATCTTAACGCAACTTTAAGATGACTTTCTAACGGACTATGCATAAACTGACTAAGGTATTGAACTGCATAACAAATGTCAGGACGAGTCAAAGACAAATATATCAACTTTCCTATCAGCTTTTGATAACCAGCGATATCAACAAGTTTTTCATCATTATTTTTACCTTTTGAATTAACTATATGACTCAATTCTATCGGAGTATTTATAGGTTTACAACCTAAATACCCAAACTCGCTAAGTAATTCCAAACAATATTTTCGCTGACTTAAGCACAACCCAGACTGATTATACAACACTTCTATCCCCAAAAATATTTGAGTATACCTAAGTCTTTTATTTGAAATTTTTCACTAAGCAACTTTTTAACATTACTATTGCCAGTGATAACTATGTCATCAACGTATACCAACAATACAATAAACACAGATTCCTTAGATAAGGTAAACAACGAATGGTCACAAACACTTTGAACAAACCCAACACTTATTAACACATTCGTGAGTTTTTCATTCCACTTTCGTGGAGCCTGTTTTAAACCATACAATGATTTTACCAGTTTACACACTTTATTTTCATTTTTTGAATAATAACCTTCTGGTAACGACATGTACACATCTTCAGATATAGACCCATACAAAAAAGCGTTATTAACGTCATGTTGAAACAAAGACCAACCACTTTGAACAGCCAAACTCAAAACACATCTAATAGTCACCATTTTCACAACTAGAGAGAATGTTTCTCCAAAATCTATACCTTCACGTTGATTATAACCCTTAGCCACTAATCGAGCCTTATATCTTTCTACCTCACCATTAGATTTATATTTTATTTTATATATCCATTTACAACCTATTGGTTTTCTACCCTTAGGTAGATCGACAATTTCCCACGTCTTGTTTCTATGTAAAGCCTCCATTTCAAGATTCATAGCATCAATCCACTTTGAATCTTTGGATGCTTCACTATAGGATCGTGGTTCACTAGACTTATTCAAACTACTAGTGAAGCACAAATTTTCAGTCGACAAACAATTATAACTCACAACTTTATTAACATCATATTTAACAGAACTATTCAGCACATAATCATCAAAACGTTTAGGCAAAATAGTACTTCTAGAAGATCTCCTAAGACCTGAACGGTCCCCTCAGATGGGTTGATCTCTTCAGTTGGTATAACAACGTCCTCTGCCCTGCCAGACTCCTCCCTAACACTACTATCTACACTAGAACCTAAGTCATGCCCTGACTCAACAGAACTAGGAGTGGCAGATGTAGAGGGAACTGGTTGCTGATCATCACTGTTATTACCATGAGAATCAGCAATGCCCCCTTCATCATCGGGATTGTGAGAAACTTCAGATGTAGACATTTCATACGAGTCAAAAAAATTACTGTGATTTAATGTTTTATCAAAAACAATTTGTTCACTTAACAGTTTAGATTTAAAAGGATACACATGTTCATAAAACTTAACATCTCTCGAGAAAAATATTTTTTTCTCATCTAAACTCCAAAGTTTATAACCTTTTTTCGAATTAGAATACCCAATTAGAACACATTTATCAGCATGATAAGCGAATTTATCGGACTCATTTAAAATGGTACTAAAACATAAACAACCAAAGTTTCTCAAGTGAAACAAGGAGGGCTTAAAGCCAAACACACATTCATATGGACTCTTACCATTTAGCACAGAAGAAGGAAGCCTGCTAATTAAATAAACAGCAGTTAGCACACAATCACTCCAAAATCTTAACGGCAACCCACCCTGAAACATCAACGCTCTGGCTATATTTAAAAGATGTCTATGCTTACGTTCGACAACACCATTTTGCTGTGGTGTATAAGAACAAGATGTCTGATGTATGATACCTTTACTATTACAAAAACTAGTCATTTGACTATTTACAAACTCAGTTCCATTATCACTGCGAAATATTTTGACCCTCATTTTGAACTGTGTTAAAACAAGCTCATAAAAACTTTGAAGATTTTCAAAAACTTCAGTTTTATTTTTTAACAAATAACACCAGACCGACCTGGAATAATCATCAACCACAGTCAAAAAATATTTATAGCCTTCATAACTACTTATTCTATAAGGTCCCCACAAATCCAAATGAATTAAGTCTCCAACACATCTAGATTTATGTTCGCTAAGCGGAAACGGAACCCTAACTTGTTTAGACTTATGACATATTTCACAAGGACCGTGTTCTATGTTATTGATACCTAGACTTCCTTTTAAAACAGCCAGAACTTGATCTGAAGGGTGGCCTAACCTACTGTGCCACATATTAGATATCAAAACACTATTAAAACAAGTATTCACAGAATTACCATTTCTACCAATAAAGTAAAGACCATTATCCTGACTACCAGTCACCAGGATTTTCTTTGATCTCAAATCCTGTAACATACAATTATTCTCATTAAACAACACTGTTATTTCTTTATCTTTAGCAAGTTTATAAACAGACAACAGGTTCACATTATAGTCAGGCACATAAAACACATCCTTTAGAACAACACCACTAATTAACTTTAATTCTCCAATTTTTATCACTTTTACACTTGTTCCATTTGGATGACTAACAGTTAAACCACATTCAGAGACATCAATACAATTAAACATGTCCTTATCAGTTTTTATCATATGTTGATTTGCACCTGAATCTACAATCCAGTTGTATTCAGGTTCCAAATTCAAAAAACTAGAGCAGCAAACATAATTATTAACATAACTAGACATGTTTGATGACTTACCTCCCATATTAGACTTTATCTGCTCTCCCCCAGATTTTTCACCAACTAAACTTAACAATTTAGTTATCTGTTCAGCAGTAAACGGCATAGAAGACACAACAGAACTAGAAGAAGTAGCAGTCATACCAGACTTATTATTATTATTATTAACAGCATTTGAACTACTACTACTATTATTATTATTATTATTATTATTATTATTATTATTATTATTATTATTATTATTATTATTATTATTATTATTATTATTATTATTATTATTATTAGTCTTAGCATTTTGACCTACACTTCTTCTTTTCATACCAGGAGGATAACCTATTATCTCAAAACATCTATCAACAGTATGTCCTAACATATTGCAATGAGTACACTTCAAATTAGAATTAGGACCCCTAAAATTTCTTCTTCTAGAATCATAATTCTGATTAGTTTTAGACACAAAAGAGACATTTTGAGTTTTTGACCCACTACTAGCAATTCTATGTGACTCTTCTCTAGAAATAATAGAGAATGCAACTTTGACAGAAGGAAATGGCTCTCTGGTTAAAATATTAGTTCTTACAGGTTGATATACATCATCAAGACCCATAAGAAATTGCATCAGCTTGATTAGAGTGGAAAAATCATTATAGTCTTTAGCCGCCTGACAAGAACATGAAGGCAGATGCACCATTGCATCAAACTGCTTCCACATTGTTGTCAGTTTATTATAGTATTCAGCTACACTACTTCCATTTTGAGAAATACAGTTTATTTTTTTATAAAGATCATACACCACAGAGCCATCTACTTTATCAAAGGACTCTTTTAGATCCAACCAGACTTCAGAGGCAAGTTTAGAAAAAACTTGCCCCAAAAACAACTCCTCAGAAATAGAATTTAATAACCAAGTAATGACCACATAATTGCATCTATCCCATTGGGCAGCCAATACAACATCATCTTTAGATTTTTCAACTTTACCATCTATAAAACCATATTTATTTTTAGCCTCTAACGCTAACTTCATAGCACTTGACCAAACAACATAGTTTTCAGTACCCTTTAGCTTTATACTAACTATAGTTAAACTACTAGAGTCACTTGGATGCAAATACAAAGGGTCTCCTATATCCAATTTACTAATTAAGGTCTGAGAAGTACCTTCACTTTGAGTCATGATAGCAATACACAAAACAGATAACACACAACGAACAAACTAAAAAAAACAAAGACAGACGAGACAAGCAGATCCAACAACCTAAGGCGAAGCTGAGTCAGGGACCAGATTCCAGATTCGTCACTCGATGGTGCCTGGACAAGCCTTTACTCAGGAGCCACACTAATCTTATAAGACCTAAGACACCAACAACAAGGCCTAAAAGAAACAACACGGAGTATAAACAACAGGATCTGATCACAATACAAACACAACAAACACGGACAATGCAACAAGTAGCAATTAGACTCGATCAAGTGCCGGCCCGACTAGTCCGGTAAACAGGGATGCCTAGACTCAAATATAAAGTGATGCAAAACAGAAACAAAAGGAAGTAAGGGATAAGAACGATCTTACAGCGGGTGCAAAATCTTCAAGAACTCTCAGATTAGTAGTTTTCAAGAACTACTAAATCTGATATAGAATATAACCCCAAAAATGCAACCGGTTAGTTTGCCCTGAACCTTCTAGGGTTCAGAGACTAACACAGAATGTAAAGTACAGAAGAAACACCGAAACCCTAAGTTAGGGTTTCAATCCAAACCAACAAGATGCACTCCCAACGAACCAGATCCAGGCAGATCTGCTATCAACAATGATTCCCACGCAGAAAAAAACCTAAAATACAAACAATAAAAACAACAATCAGAAAAAGAATTGTTGAATGCACAGCGGAAAAGAACAACAGTCATCAATCGGAGCACTGTGGCTCTGATACCATGTTGAAATTATGGTATGATGAACAATCGAATCAAACAACACAAAATATGAACAATAGAAACAAGATGTAGATAAAATCTTATTTAGCCAACCCAAAGAGATTACCCCCCAAATTCCCAACAGATCTTACAAATAGTAAGATCGGTAAACAATACAGAAAAATACTGAACGATGTCCAGATGATCATCCAAAGATGAACATCAATCCAGAAGATCAATCTCTCACAAATCACAACTAAGAGATTATACAAGATGATCTTCACAACTTGAACAAAAACTCTTGCAACAAACCCTAACAGACTATACACAGGTGATGGAGGGTGTGAAACCCGAGTGTTAATGTGCGTCTTTTGTGTGAATTATCGCAGTTTAAGTGATAATATGCTTCGAATATGGTAACTACGTGTGTTTGTAATTTCACAGGTAAAACGCGTTATACGACGGAGTTACAAAGATTAGCGCAAAGTGGGTGTTTGAAGGTATTAAAAGGTTTGATAAACTCTAAAAATCAAATGCACGTGACTAAGGAGATATAAACATCACAAACATTCACGTGATTTAAAGAAGATCATCCGCACAAACATCGAATCGACCATGAGTTCAACCTTCAACCAAGCTTTTGATCGGACAAGCATCATGAGCGGCTAAATCATACGTGGCTTCCTCCAGACAGATGGTTCAGTTAGGTTTTATTTAATTTTAGTTTTATTCATGTTTGGAATTACTTTTGGATTGACAAACCTTTATAAGTAATTTGATGTGTTGATTTTGTTTGAACTATTTGCTTGTGTTTTTTAGTCCTTACTTTACAATTTGTTCGGTTGATGACAAAACCTTGTAGCGGATTGGGTGACATAGAGTAGGTTGATTCACGCTAGTGAATAGGGTTAATTGACTTATAAGAGATCTGATGACAAAGACCCGTTTTCAGTAACCAATCAAACTAATCAACTTTCCCACACTATGTCTATGTGGTGTCAATTATTGAATTAAACTGAGATTTTGTAAACCTAGAACCTGAAGTTTGGAGGAGGTTACCTTTACCACTATTGTTTTCTATATCACGTTAGTTTAGACTTTATTTTCTAAAAAACAACCAAACCAATCAATTAATTATTTTATTTAGTTAATTTAGATAGAAAACCAATTCTGACCACATACTCCTCGTGGACCGACACCCTACTTACCCTAACTAGTTAAGGTATTTAGGAACTTTTTATAAATATTTTCTTTGACCGACCAAACGACATCGATCAACAGGAGAGAAAGTAACAAACTGATGGGAATTATCACTGAAGCTTCCGGAACACTGCCTTTATATATGAAAAATATCTTCTTTTACACTTTGGTCCAAAGGAATTACAAGTGACGATTGCAGCCCTCCAAATTTTCCATAAAGCCCCCCTGAACAATGCAACTGGAACAACAATCTTTAACAACCGTAACAACTTACAACAGCCCAATAACAATGGCCCAAAAATAAATAACTTAATAGCAGCCCAGATGAATGATAAAAAAAACCCAATATATTTCAACAATCTCCTTCCCCTTGATTGTTCATCATCACCATCGATTCATGCCCACAAATTCATGCCCATTGATTGTTCATCATCACTATCGAATCTAGAAGCCCGCTTTTTTTAATCTTCAAATCCTTTGAATCTGATTTAAAGCTTTGAATCTGAGATCGAAAACCCATAAATTAGATGGTTTTGAATATGAGATCGAAAGCTTTGAATCTGATTTAAAAGATGAAGGGTGGAACATTATGATGATTTTCTATAAATAGGGATGAAGGATGGGTCTTCAGGTGCGACTCGGGTGGAGGTGAATGGAGGGGCAGTGGGTGGTTGCTGTGGCGGCGCTAAGGCGGTGAAGATGGTGTTGAACTGCCGTCGTTGTTTCTGGTCTTCAGGTGCGGCGGCCACCGTAGATACGTGATAATGTTGTTGAATTTTGCTGCAAGAAAGAGATTATAAGGTAAAAAAAAGAAGTGTTTCGGTTAAATGCAGAGCTGATGATAATGTCTAGGCATTTGAAAGAAAATTAATTAATGTCAATTTTCACCAAATTTAGGAATATAAGTTTATTATCAGAATCTAATTGATTCTCTTCATGTCAAGCCGGCATCGGTTTCTTATACTCTTGTTTATTTCAGCGAAATTGTAGGGGAAATTGGAGATTGATGAAAATTGGGGGAAATTGGAGATTGATGAAATTGTGAAAGTGTTTGACCGGAAATTGGGTTGAAAATGGCCGAATCTTAAACCAAGTTGTTCAATTGTTTGTTATGATATCACTGTGAGGTTTGTTTTTGGAAACTTAGACTAGGTTAAACATGGAAGGTTGGGGATTAATTGGAAACTTGTCGGTGGTGGTTGATGATGGCAAGTGGTGATTCAGGATGGTGCTTGATGGTGGTGGTTGCAGAACCATAAAGATATATATATACATAATAATAATAATAGTATTAATAATAATTTTTAAAAATATTTTGTTTTATTCTTTTAAATAATATTAAATAAATGGGTAAAAAGACTAAAATACCCTTGGGTGACAAGATTTAACAAGAAAATCTAACTGGGTTAAGCCTAAAGGACAAAACGTGTAACAAAATTCCTTGTAAAGGACAAAACTTGTCAACATTCGTTAAAAAGGACACCGCCTGAAAAGTGGTATAAAGATAAAGGACAAAACTTGTAATTTTCCTTTATTTTTTATATATATATATATATATATATAACAAACTATTTAAACCTTAAACTATACACCCCAAACTTGCACAACCCTCAAACATCACAACCTCACAACTCCACCCAACTGCCCAAATCACAAGAAAATAAATACAAACAAACTGTACAAGATAGGATAAGAAACAACCTGACTAATAGTACCGCAGCTGAGGTGGCCCGAAGATGGACGTCGTCATGTCCGAAAAAATCAAAATCAAAATTTTAATGGTAAAATCAAAAGAAACACAAACAAACTGCACAAGATAGGATAAGAAACAAACAGTACAAGATAGGATAAGAAACAACCTGACCACTAGCCATGATTGGACCTTAATTTTTGACCGTTAGCCATAGCTGTTTGGCATGGCGGTTTAATGGTAAAAATAAAAAATTTTCAAAAAACCTTACTAATTTTTATCTATAAATACCCCCCCCCCCCCCACCTTCAATTTTTTTACAAAATTATTCAACTCACTCTCACACAAAACTCTTAATTTTTTCCAATCAAACAACAAAACCGAAAATGGTGAACTGGACGGAGGAGGAGATCACGCTTGTCACTTCCATCGTCGGACGCACAACGTACGTTGCAACGCGGTCAAACCGCGTACTGGGGACAAGCGTTTCAACAATACCAACAACACGTTGGTAACAATCGAATGGAGATCGCGAAGATCGAGTTGAGGCACGACGGGAATCCAAAATTTAAGTGGGTTCCCCACTTTTATATTTAAGACTTGTAATTTTTTTAGGAATTATTAACTACTTTTTTTTAGGATTTAATAAGTAGTCTTTTTTTATTTTTTAGGATTTATTAAGTAGTTTTTTTTTTATTTTTTAGGATGTTATGTAAATTTTTTTAAAATAATATAAGTTTGATTTTATTTTATAAATCTCAAACTATTTAAAAAAAATCCTAAAGTCAGCCAATATAGCTGCTGAACGCCACTAACCCACGCCGCTTCCACACCTCACCTTTTTTTTTTTTTTTGGGACCCACTATCGCAAAGCTCCCAAACACACACCCATTTTATATTGTTCCAAACCTAGGGCTTCTTTCATTCGTCATCGCCGAATTACCATACCGCATACTACTAACAGAGTATAAATACTTCATCTTATATTTAGGGTTTAGCAAAACCCTAACGCTTTCGATCACAGTTTGTCTCAAAATCAGGTTCGTATCATCTAATCTTCACCTATATACATTCATTACAATCAATCTACTGTTCGTATGTTCCAATTTGCTCCATTAATTATCAATTATCTCATTTTTTACACGTTTTCGTTTCGATTTGACAGAAATTTGTGTAATTTGTGTTATCGTAGGGATCTATGGGTAGTAAGAAAAGAAGTTCTGATAGTGTAGAAGTAGATAATCACAAAAGTGACACAAACGTTGATGAATTAAGGAAAACAATGAAAAAAATGAAAAAAAGTAGGAAGGATGATGGAGAGGTTACAAATCCTGTTAATTTAAGCTCTGATGATGAGGTTGATAAGGTTTCGAGTGAGCGTTCGAAGAAGAAACTGAAAAAGGGGAAGAAGAGTGATGGAGAGGTAGCAGTAACAAATCCTAAGAGTAATGATAATAAGTCTAGTGCGGATAAACCGATGGAGCGGAAGAAGAAACGGAAGGCGTTGGATAAGGAAAAGCACCGGGCTAGTTCGGATGATAATGGTGAAGTGAAGGCGAAGGTAGAGAGTTTGGAGGTGAAAGAAGTTGAGAATAGAGCGAGTAACGGTTTGCCGGAGTTTCATATAGGGGTGTTTAAGGACTTAGGGTCTGCTGATGTGTCGGTTAGGGAGGCTGCTGCTGAGAGGTTGGTGATGGAGTTGAAGGAGGTTCAGAAGGCTTATGATATGTTGGAGAAGAAGGAAGATGTTGAAGGTGAAGGTGAGTTGAAGTTGGAAGCTGAGAAAAATGACGGGTTGAATAATTGTGCACCGTCTGTGAGATATGCTGTTCGAAGGCTTATTCGTGGTGTTTCATCATCTAGAGAGGTATAATGTTCATATATTATATAGTGTCTGCGAATGATGAAAATGTTTGGAGATTAAAGCAAAAGCTGAACTTTTTAATATATCGTTCATTCACGTTTTACTAATTTGCGAGCCTTTGTTGTGGGCGTTCTTTTGCAGTGTGCAAGGCAAGGATTTGCATTGGGTTTGACTATGTTAGTTGGTGAGGTTTCCAGTATTTCATTAGACTCACTGCTGAAACTAATTGTTGACTTATTGGAAGTATCTTCTTCAATGAAGGGTCAGGTGAGATAGTAACCAGTAATTAACTAGCGGAGCTAACTTTCCTGAATTAATCTGCCAGCTTATTGTTTATCTAAGGATTTGTATATTTCTTTATGGCATACAGGAAATCAAAGACTGTCTTTTAGGTCGTTTGTTTGCTTACGGGTCTCTTGCACGATCAGGAAGACTAATTCAACAAAGTGATGATGATTCAGAGCATGTAAAAGCATTCACTAGCTCTGTTATTTCACTAGCCACTAAGAAACGCTATCTTCAGGAGCCTGCTGTCGAGATTATCTTGCAGTTGAGTGAAAAGGTACTAGATAGATAACTTAGACGATGGAACAAAATTTTAAACCTTTAAAGAATATTACTATGATAACTGAAGTTATATGTAGTATGTGTGAACTGAAGTTATTTGGATTGCAGTTGCCTGTTGAAGTTGTGTTGAAGCAAGTTCTAGAAGCTCCGGGTCTCCACGAATGGTTTGAAGGAGCCATAGAAGCTGGAAATCCCGATGCATTGCTTCTAGCTCTTAAGCTAAGAGAAAAAGTAGCTGCTGACGACAAATTGTTCGGGAAGCTCTTACCCGATTCATACAGTTCTAGCACATTGTTTTCTGTTGACCATCTATCCTCTCTCGCAAATTGCTTTAAGGTTATTACTTTTATTATTGTTATTTTGGTTTTGTGTAGTGTTACTTTTCTAACTCTTCTTTGTTTTCCAGGAGTCTACATTTTGTCAGCCTCGAGTCCATGGTGTATGGCCAGTATTGGTGAATATCCTGTTACCCGAAATTTCACAACATGCTGATTCAGCAACAGGATTGAACTCTGCAAAAAAGCACAAAAAGAGTCGCAAATCCAGCTCTTACGATGAAGACATTCAGAAAAACCTGCAGAATTTCTGGGATATTATCATTGAAAGATCACTTCTTTTATCATCACATGATCGGAAACACTTGGTGTTCGATATTATACTTCTTGTTCTACCAAGGCTGCCTGTATCTTGCATTCCCATTGTTTTTTCTTTCAAGATTATTCAATGTCTAGTGGATATTCTCTCCACAAAGGACTCATGGCTGTACAAATTTGCGGAATACTTTTTAAAAGAATTGTTAGAGTGGGTCAGCCATGATGATGGTAGACGCGTGGCGGTTACTATGGCTATGCAGAAACACAGCAACGGGAAATTCGATAGCATTACGAGGACTAAAACCGTTAAAGATTTGATGTCAGGTTTCAGCACCAAATCAGGCTGCATGCTTTTTATCCAAAACCTAATCGACATGTTTCTTGACGTGACTCCTGCTTCGGAAGAACCGTCGGATCAAAGTCAAACAACCGATGATAATTCCGAAATTGGTTCAATCGAGGAAAAGAGTTCTGTCGAACCTCGTGGAACTTCTGATTTTCTTAAAAGCTGGGTTGTAGACTCCGTCCCTAGTGTGTTAAAACATTCGAAACTCGATAACGAAGAGAAGTTTTGTGTTCAAAAAGAAATCTTGAAGTTTTTGGCTGTTCAGGGTTTGTTTTCTTCTTCTCTCGGGACTGAAGTGACTTCCTTCGATTTAGATGAAAAGTTTAGATGGCCGAAAACTGCTACTTCGAGTTCTCTTCGCGGGATGTGTATCGAGCAACTGGAGTTATTGTTGGCGAATGCTCAAAAAGGAGAAGGGCCCCACGCTGTCGCAAGTGGACGTGAAGCCAATGATCTTGGTTCTTATTTCATGCGGTTTCTTAGTATTTTACGTAATATTCCTTCAGTCTCTCTGTTTAGAGCATTGAGTGATGACGATGAAAAGGCGTTTAGGAAATTGCAAGCGATGGAAACTCAGCTTTCAAGAGAGGTAATTAGTTTTCTTCTACTAATACAAAGGAAGGTTTTTAATTTTTTATTCTGGTGATTATTTAAAAAAACATATTCTAATATATTTTCGAAATGATGGCAGGAAAGGAACTGTGGGATGAGTGCGGATGCCAACAAATTGCATGCATTGAGGTACTTGCTCATCCAATTGCTGCTACAACTCTTACTCAGACCAGGAGAGTTTTCGGAAGCTGTATCGGAAATAACGATATGCTGCAAGAAGCTCTTCCCGTCACCTGATCCGCTTGGTTCAGATGACGAACCAGATGATAATGATGATGATGATGCGCCTGAATTAATGGATGTTTTGGTTGATACACTGCTCTCTTTGCTCCCACAGTCTTCCGCTCCTATGCGGTCTGCCATTGAGCAGGTATGTTTCAATATAGTTACCAAATTCACTGGGAGTCTTACGTTTTTCGAATGTTTCGTACCATACAAAGTATGTATATGTACCAATTCGTGAATTTAGGTTTTCAAATCGGCCATCTGATTAGTCTGTTAAATTCGTTTTGGGGTTCGATTGAGGGTTTGTTTTTAATACGCACCTTGATTGTAGAATACGTATAAGGGTTCACATATTTAGGGTTCGTTTTTTGGCGGGAACATGGCAAGTGGGAAAAACCGGATTGCGTATAATCAGGCAACCAACATCGATTCGTTTCCACAATGCTTCCAGTTTCCAAAAACAATTCACAAACCGCGTACCTGAACTGGAGCGAACCGCGAATTAGGTGGCTATAGTTTATAAAACGAACATCCAAACGCAAACTAAATGTGCTCTAACTTAATATAATTAATCTCTTCCATTTTTTTGTAGGTTTTCAAATACTACAGTGAAGATGTGACAGATAATGGTCTGTTTAGGATGTTAAAGGTTATAAAAAAGGACTTAAAACCAGCAAGACATCAAGAGACAGACAGTGACGATGAAGATGATGACGACGATGATGATCTTTTGGAAATTGAAGAAGCAGAGGATTCGGATTCTGATGATGAAGCAGAAACAGGTGATAATACTGCTGACGGTGATGACGGTGATCTTATAGAACAGTCTGAAGACTCTGAAGGAGGAACTATAGGAAAAGAACCTCATGAAGAAGAACAAGATTCGGATGAATCTGACGGTGGAATGGATGATGAAGCGATGTTCAGAATGGATTCTTATCTCGCCCAAATTTTTAAAGAAAAACGTAACCAAGCCGGTGGTGAAACCGCTCATTCTCAGCTTGTTCTTTTCAAACTTCGCGTACTTTCTTTGTTGGAAATTTACCTTCACGAGAATCGAGGTGAATCTTTATTGCTAAACCTTTTATCTTTTAAATAAACCCAAATCATCATCATCATACTCAGTAATCCCTCCAATAGCAAAGATTAGTTAGGGTCTGAGGAGGGTAGATGTAGACAACCTTACCTCTATCCCATAGGAATAGAGAGGCTGCTTCCATCAAGCCTTGGACATAAGGCACATAACACTCAAAATTGGGACAAAAGCCGATTAGTGCATGTACCCCCTTGTCTTTCGGCTATCAACGCCACCACATGATGCATGATTAACCGTCCCTCGCCTTTTAACGTTATTTTCACGAAATTAGTAAAATAACGTTAAAATTAGTGCACTTTCACTTTTGCCCCCCGATAGCCCACACCCAAATCACATTATATATATTAATTCATCACAAGTTGAGGAATAGTAACATACGGTCAGACTTTTGTTTGACTTTGTGTTATATTATTTCTAAACTAATAAACTGTTTATCTGATTTTTTTATTGCTGTACATGCAAAATTAAAATCTAATGTTTGACTCTTTCTAGAAGACTTATTTTTGCACAGACTTTTGTTTGTCGTTTATGTTTTTTATAGTAAACTTCAAGATTTTTTCAACTTGTTAAATAAGAAGTTTTATATTAGTTTTTGTTTTACGCTTTTTCTTGAGTTTGGTCGTCGTTTGGTTGCTACTTATCACGGTGTTTGGTGGTCAGATTTGTTCCCCAGGTTTTTTTTTACTCCCACAAATTTTCAATGGTCCCTCAGGTTTTTTTACTCCCACGATTTTTCAATACGTGTCGGTATGCATTCGACATCGTCTATGTTTTACGTCACATGAGTCACTCTTGTTAAAAGTCCGTGGTTTTGTTTTACGCTTTTCCCGGTTTTGACCGTCGTTTGGTTGCTACTTAGCACGGTTTTACGCCTCCCACCCCTCAACATTGGTAGCACGGTTTTATCACTTTATGCACCCCGCCCCGCAACGCGGGGGTTAAGACTAGTTTGAATTAAATTGAAAACTTTTTTGCTGTAATGTAGGTAAGCCACAAGTGCTGAGAGTATTCACGAATCTTGCACAGGCGTTTGTGAACCCACATACAACCGAAGGCAGTGAGCAGCTTGGTGACCGTATTTGTAAAATCATTGAGCATGAGATATTCAAAGCAAAACACTACCCGAGAGGAGAATCTGTGCAACTATCGGTTCTCGAACCACTTTTGGAAAAAAATCTGAAACTAGCAGCAAAACCGTTTAAGAAAAAGAAGTCTGCAGTCGCCCCATCTAAGAAGAAACAATCTGCTTCTTTCCAGCGGTACCGAAAGATCGTTAATCTCGCTCAGAACTCGACTTATTGGATTCTAAAGCTTATTGATTCAAGAAGTTTCTCTGAAGATGAATTGGAAAGGGTGTATGATATATTAAAAAACGCTATGGTGCGTTATTTTGATGATAAAAACTCTCAACTGAAACCCCAATTCTTGAAAGAGATATTCAGGAGGTGGCCGTGGGTTGGTCAACATTTTTTCGGGTTTCTTGTCGACAAATGTGCCGGTGCAAAGTCGAAGTTTAGGCAAGTTGAAGCACTCGACTTGATATTGGAAATATTGAAGCCACATGTTTTGGTTAAAGATGGAAATGATGAAGGGAAAGAGATGATAAGGGTTCATCTTTCTCGACTTAGTAATTTGATCAAGGAGCTGGTGACAAATATGCCTGAAAAGCAAGCAAAACGGGCCGAGGTGCGAAAGTTCTGTGGTAAGATCTTTACTTTTTTAACCACTTATAAACTATCGACACAGTTTCTTGAATCTTTGGATTCCGAAGTTCATTCGTCATGTGAAAGTCAAATCGGTAAAGCTTTTCTTGATTTGAAAAGGCAACAGGCCTAGGGTTCTTATTTGGGTATTGCTTAAGATTTTGTCTTTTCCATGTATACAACTTTTGGGAGTCGTTCTTTTGAAGATGCAGCAGATTATGAAACTACAGCTTCAAGAAATTTTGCTGGGAAGGCTTCCATTGAGTGGCATATGGAGTGATGTAGGTTTTCATTTGTTTTTGAATCACAAGACACTTAGAATCAATGTTTGCACTGGCTTTAGTTTTATCTGTTTTTTCAATATATTTCAGCACATTCAACTTATAACATTGTTTCGATGTATGAATCGGTTTCTCAAACTCAGTCTTCCTATTAAGGTTTGGTTGCGGTAGTTTTTGTTGTTGATTTGATGTGTATGTGTCGCCACAACCTTTTGTTATTGTTTTCTGAAGTTGAAAGCATACTTGCTAGGGGGATAGCAAAGTTAGGCTGATGTCTGTGAAGATAAACATCACCATAATTAGTTATATTTGAATTTGAATTTTAGCAACCGAACCTGGATCACCTTCTGCATCGATTTTAGCTTCTGGGTCGTCGGATCTTGATTCGATTTAGTACAGGTCCCCTTCCCCATTGGTGTTAGCTCCTGGGACGTTGGGTCCCGATTCAATTTGGTTGTCGGGTCTCTGCGTATCATAGGCGTATTGCTTCTTGTCTGTGTAAAATATATAATCATACTTGTAATATTGTTGAATTTTTATTATTTTTTAGGTATAAAGAACTCATACCATGTCACAAACCGAACTTAAGTTCTAGAAGGTTTAAAACGTGTAAAGCGTAAACTCTGCTAAACTCATTTACCCCTGTAATACCGGCTTTTTTTATTTCACAATGATGAATGCATGTGAAGTTGATGAGTTCAAAAAGAGGTTCATTTAGATCTCATTTTTTTAATAATGTTGAACGAAAACTGGGCAAACGTGTTTGTGGATCCTCAAAAATCAACACTTGTTGACCCCATTGAGGGTCATACCTACAAATTTGAAGATTATGGACCAATCAAACTATCATTTATTTCAACAAAACCATCCTAAAATAGTAAAATTTATTTGCCATTTGTACACCACCATTAAATTAAAGTCATATAAAACACAAAACAATATCCCAAAACTAAACATTGTTGATTAAAAAACTTTGGAGCTACACTACACACATCTTTTGTACCATCTTCTGCCATCATCACATGCATTTGTGAGAACATTTGAATAACAACAATTAGAACAAGAATTTGCATTGTGATGGATTCCTACAACTACATTACACTTTTGTCTTGTTGGTCATATGTACACAACATCATCATCATCCCCTTTCCTCCATCCCATCTTCCAGCCTGCTATCTCCTCCTACTAATATAAGTCAGCAACACTCTCAAAACCCATTAACTAAACCTAAATCAAAACCCAATTTCTCCTCCATTCCTTTCATGGAAACCAACATCATCTTCTTGCAGACAAATTTTCTTCTCTTAACCCATCATCATGACCAGATCCTGCAATGGCATTTGCAATTTCCCGCTTTTCCGATTCAGATCGACTACACGTTCTGTTGTTCCATCAAGATTGTGCATCATCTGCATCAGAATCACTCCCAGAAGAGCTCCCAGAGCCTGAATCTGTAAACAAATCAAAATCAACCTCATAAACCTCTCTTTTCTCAACAAACTACAAACTTGTTGTGGAAAGACAAGATTCAATACCACTGGAAGACGACGAATCACCGCTGCTTGAGCTGCTTGATCCGCTCGAGCTGCTGCTTGCAGCATTGTCATTTCCATGACCTGCGGCCGCACCCTGGCCACCGCCGTCATCTTTCTCAATCTCCACATGTGGGAAGCTGCTTTCTGGCATCTCATCCCCAATGTCGACGTCTTCTTCACCTGTGTCTTTCTTGCTCTTCTTCATACTGTCGATTTTCTCACCCATGGGAACCTAAACAAAAACAAAACTATCAGCACAACAAAAACAAATCAAATAAAATTAGCAAAAAACAAAAACTTTCCAACAATCGAAAGCCTTACATCATCAATGTCAGCCGAGACACTCGGAGCAGCAACCGCAGACACATTGTTTACCAAAAGCGCCTGCCTTTTCGTCTTGCTAACATGTTTCTTCCAGTTGGTAACAAACCGATCAAGCTCCCACAGCGTTTCGGTGTCCAACGCCTCGATATCAAGCTCGATTTCATCCCCCTCTTGCGCCAACTGATCGTTCCTCTTCCGTATAATCTGCAACAACTGAGGCATCTTTTCCGGAGGCATACTCTGCAACCCCAACCCCAATTTCTGTTTCTCTTCCATATTCATTTCCCTCTTATTTGGGTCTTTCGCCCTAGGCTTCGGCAACTTAGCCACAACACCCCTCGTCCCTGTCGAAGACGGCTTCACCGGTTCTGCAGCCTGCATTGGCGGTGAAAGACTCCGAACAGGTGACTGAACTGACTGAAAAGATTGAACAGAATGAACAACAGGCGGGATTATCGGATTAGACGCAGTCGAGTGATTCTGCTTGTTCGAAACCGAAGGCACAACCGGCCCAGGCCCAACCCCACTCGTCAGGCCGGTTTTAACCTTCTTAGATCTTTCAGGCGACTGAATATCGTCCCAAGAGCTGCCATCCAATTCATCCACAGCCGAAAATTCATTAACAACCTGCCGATTTGTCGCCAATTTCGCCTGAATCGGTCTAAAAAGCTCTTCGAAATACCTAAACAGCTGATCCGCCATACCATGAACCTCATCCGTCCTCGGGTTATACAGCATCGCATTCTCAAACACCAATCTTACATCCGAAGCAAAATCCAACGGATTCGAATACAACCCCTTGGACAAATTGGACTTAACCGTACCCAAATCCATCGGCCGTTTAATAATCTGATGATAATCATGAAGCCCTAAGGCAACCGCATCCACCGGCTTATTGAACACCCAACTCAACTTATGCTTCATCAATTTCGTCAACGCTTGACGACAATTCTTCATCAAACTCACATCCACTTCACCGCCGTTAACCAAACCCTGACGGAAATGCTTCATCTCTTTATTACTCGATCCAAACGGCATCGGCAGCCGTTTATTCCCCGTCAATTTCTTAAATTTCCCATTCGCCGATCTAGGGTTAGGGTTTACATCCGGAACCTGAATCCGATCATTTAACTTCCGGATTCGTTCAAGATCCGACACCAATTTCTTCCGTAACTCATTAATCTCGCTTCTAGAACACTTAGCAACGTTGTAAGTGACATACGAACCGTAATTAAAGCCGTTTCCGTAACCGGGTTCAATCGGTTTTTGATTGAACGAATAAGCATCATCGGAAGCGGATTGAGTCGCAACCAGCGCAGAGGGATCAACGGCGGTGGTGCTGTGAGGGCGGCCGTTGATGGCGGAATTGGGAAAATGCTTCTTCTTGTTCGATTTGGGTTTTTGGTTAGGGTTAGGGTTAGGGTTCAGAATACGATGAGGATTATTATTGGAATAATTAGGGATTTCTCCCATGAATGATTGGTGATGATTATTATTTCTACTCGCTAATACCGTCGACGCCGCCATCAACCACCTCCGGCAACGAATTCGCCGGATCTGTCACCGATTGAAAGTCATACATGCGTAATACGACGTCGTTGAGCACAATACAATAATATTCCTCCACCGGAGATCAGAAAACAACGAAACGACGACGTGCAGGGTAAATATATATAAATTTTTATATATATTTATGGAGGTGATGGTTTTCTAGGGTTTGTGACTGAGCGAAGATTGAAGGGGTTGGGGGTGGTTCTTAAAGGCGATAAGATCTGACCGGGGTAAACACGGGCAGGATATCCACCGTTGATTGCTTTCTGACCGTTGATCCAACGGATGAAGTTGAACTACTTGCTGGCTGGGCACGTTGCCCATCATACCTGTAATCGACGGCTGAGATGCGATCTGTTATACACGTGGCATTTTAACAACCTCTTGATGAAAATATCGTGAGTTTTAGACGCTTTAATTTAGGGTTTTTTTTTGGTGGGGCCCAGGGTAGTCCCACTGTCCAAACACATATAATGACATGGACTGGCTTAAAAGTAAAAATGGTGAGTTGGTATCGTCAGCCACGCGCCTAGTACGTGATGTAAATACAAGCGCGTGTTGAGGGTAGTAAAGTAATAGGAGCAATAAAGATAACCGACCTTTTTCTGTGAAAAGACGGAAATAGCCTTGGTGCGAGTAGGAAAAGGTAAAAGGGTGTTGTGTTGGGACCATGAAATTAATCACCTCCTCAGATTAATAAATTCTTTTTTTATTAAAAATATTATAGAAAAACTTTTAGCTCTTCGTTATGTGCTTTTTTAACAAGAACAAGTAAAAGAATCGAAGAGAAGAAAAAATATTAAGTGACCAGGAAATAGAAAAAAAAGATGACATAATTTTATTTTTTGATAAAAAATATAAAAACGAATCAAGTTTAATAAACATTGTTTTTTAACTCCGTTACCTTTTGTAAAATTGTTATTGTTATATTTCAATAAATATATACGAAAACTATTTTGTTAATTTCTAAAGTATAAAAAAATATATAAATTAGAAAATAACATGAAGGCATAATTTTTTTTGTGAACAAACTTGAAATACAAAAATGTGTCATAAATAAAGGCATCATTTAGTTAGCAACAATTAAACTTCAAACGTTCAAACGTACCCAAAAGATACAAATATAGTATTTTTAACTCCGTTACTCTCAAGGAAAAAAGTTTTAATATATGAGAACTAGTTTGTAAGAAAAAAGCATCGCAAATTAATTTTTAAAAAATTACTTTTTTTTTCATTAAAGGCCAAAAAATTCTAAACTAGAGAACAGTAAAATGAAGGCATAACTTTTTTTAATATGAAGATGAAATAAAAAAAAAGTCTGCGAAATGAAGGCGTCATTTAAAAACAGTTAAACTTCAAACTTGCCCAAATTACAAATGTTGTACTTTTTTTACTCCGCAACTCTTATAAGAAAAATAAAATCCTTTAAAAAACAAATAAAATATTTTAACATGCCAAAAGCTAGTTGTAACGCAAAATGACCAAGAATTTATTTTTTTAAGAAATGTGTAATTTTTGACAATTAAAGACTTTTAAATTATAAAAAATATTTTATAAACCAGGAAACCGAAAAAAGCAAGACATAATTTTGTTTTTTTACTATAAACATGTCATACAAAAAATGTTTGGTAACTGATGACACCATTTAGCACCAATTAAACTTCAAACTTACCCAAAAATACAAATTATTGTACTTTTTACTTGGTAACTCTAATAAAACAAAAATATTTTCCCTTCAAAAAATAAAAATACAAATATTTCAACACGCGTAAACTAGTTTGTAACGCACAATGACCAAGAAATTCATATTAAAATAAAAAAAAGCAATACAAAAATTAATAAAATAAAATATTTTTTTAATTAATATTAATAATTAATAATATAATAATAATAAACATGTACCGTTTTTACAAAAACCTAATTTCGTTTAGATCGGAAAAAGGAGAAGATTATCGCCGGCGGTCGCCGGCGGCCGGAAAAGCATGTTCTTCTCCGATCTTCAAACGCGTTTCCGGCGAACTCGACTCCGTCGATGGTTAACAGCAGATCTGAAAGAACTTTATCTGCCGTCCGATGTACGGTGGCGGAGGGGTGGCGGCGACAGGCGGCGGTTGAATGAAAACTGATGAGATCTGAAAGTGAAGGGGGTGGGAATTATTATTTGGGAGTGGATTAAAGTTTGGTGATGTTTTTTTTGTGGTTGTAGCGTAAGGATTGTTTTTTTTTAATTTGGGGTTGCATTTGAGGGGAATTTAAGTTTCATTTCACTTGCATGTCAAATTAAAGGCACTTGCAAATGTTTATTTGAGGTTTTTTTTTTCTTTCTTTTATTGGGCAAAGGAAAAGGTGCTAGACTTGTATTTAATTTTTTCATTTTTTATTGGGCAAAGGAAAAGGTACTAGACTTGTAATTAAAAATTTGTATTGTTTTATTTAACTAAACAAAAAACATAGTTGTAATTAGAGCTGTAAACGAACCGAACGTTCAGCGAACAGTTTGATGGGAAGTTCGTTTATGTTCGTTCGATTAGCTTAACGAACGAATACGAACAAAAAAATTTGTTCGGATAGCCGAACACGAACACAGGTCTCGTTCGTTCGACTGCGTTTGTGAACGTTCGATAATATGTTCAGTTACGTTCGTTCATGTTCGTTTGATTATATTAAAAAAATAATAAACCTTTAATCTAAACATATTGAAAACTTGAAACCCTAGTTAGCTAAAATTTGGACATTCTAAGACATTTTTTGGAATAATTATACACAAGTAAGTTAAACTTGATTCATCGTTTGGTGGTGTAGTAGATTTCTTGTGTTTTGATTTATCATTTGATGGTTGTATTAATTACTTATATCCAATGTTTAGGGATAACAATGTTTTTATTGTTATTATTTTCAAGTTAAATGTTCGTTTACATTCATTTTTATTTGTTTGCATTCATTTGTGTTCGAGGCCAGTGTTCACGAACTATTCGTGAACAACTGAATTTCCTTAATGAACGAACACGAACATAAACTTATGTTTGGTATGCGTTCGCGAACATGTTAAAATCCTTAATGAACGAACACGAACATGGCCTTGTTCGTGTTCGTTCGGTTCGTTTACAACCCTAGTTGTAATGTGTATAAAAGTTATGAATTATATTTGAGACAGGTTTTAAACTAAAAATAGAAAATGTATAAAACTTAAAATAAAAACTGTTAATTTAAATTAGAGTTTAATGTCATTTTAGTCATTGTAGTTTGAGTCATTTTGCTAGTTTAGTTCAAAAGTTTGAAACGTTGTCATTTTAGTCCAAATAGTTTCAAGCGTTGCCATTTTAGTTCATTGGGTTAACTCCGTCCATTTTTTATGTTAGCTAGAAGGGTAATTCGATCATTTTATATGGTCGAATTCCCCTTCTAGTTAACAGAATTACATTTAAAATGACCGAGATGTCCTTCTAGTTAACAAATAAAGGATGTTTATAAATTAAATTACTATCCGGTATTAAATGAAATAGAAAGTTTCTAGGGATTTTTCAAATATGTAAAAAGCCTAAAGCAATTTGTAAATGTTCATTAGTTAGCTTATGCACATGTTCACTGAGAAAATGAACATAATATGAAATGTGCATTTAGGGGTGTTAAAAAAAACTCGCGGTTCACAGCTTGTTCGAAACTTGCTGGAAAAAAGTTCGAAAAAAACTCGGCTCGAAATTGGCTCGGTTGTAAACGAGCCAGCTCGGCTCAGCTCGGTTTGTAAACGAGCCGAGCTCGAGCTTGGCCCGGCTCGGCTCGTGAGCTCATGAGCGGGCTCGGTAAGGTTTACATCCTTTATTTTTTTTGTCCCACATCGCTCACAAGACAAAAACAAAGGGAATATATCCACTATAAAAGAAGGTAAATATATTGTACAAAGTGAGCTAACAATTTATACTTGCGTATTTAGCCATTTAGTTAAATGAGATTGCAATTATGGTCCTTAGTCTATGAAGAGATTCATTTTTAGGGCTTTTTAAGTAGTAAATTTTGCGGTTCTTTGTTAGTTCGAACTAGATCGAGTCGAGCTAGCTCGAATTTTAATCGAGTCGAGCTCGAGCTCGAGCCTTAAATCTCAACTCGATTTGAAACTCGAGCTCGAGCCGAGCCAACTCGAATTGAGTTCGAGCCGAGCTCGAGCTGGGTCGAGCTAGGCTCGACTTGGCTCGACTCGGCTCGTTTACAGCCCTATGTGCATTAGTTAGCTTATGCATATGTTTTCGACAGGTGGGGCACTGTGGAAAATGTCCCCGATGAGGTTTTCGGTCTGGTGGAGCACTGTGGTAGAAAACCAGTGTTCTTATTTGTTTAAGTTTATGTTTTTACATAGCTTTTAGTTTCGAATAGTCTACTTTTGATTGGATTTGTGTTTTGCAGGCCTAACGGAGTTTACGGAGCTATTTGGAGCACCGGGAGTGAACAGGGTCATTCGGAAACGTGTTATACAAGAAAACAGGAAAACCCACTCTACAAAGGGCGTCGGTGACGCCCTAGGGCCGTTGTCGACGCGTTTTTATACGTTCCGTCGTAAAAAATACGCGTAGACAGCAAGATTGGACATCGACAGAAAAACAGACCACAGAGCAGGCGTCGGCGACGCAAGGATGCGTCGGCGACGCCCACTTCTGCGTGCCGACGTGATTTTTGTTGGTTGTTGATGAATTAAAACACCTTGGGGGTTCCATTTTTGGGAGATACACAATATTTTGAGTTTGAAATCAGTTCTTGGAGCCTAGAAACCAACACACATCATCCCCAATCCATCGATTTCATCCATCTTCAACCGAATCAATCATCCATCTTCATTCCACAACCCTAATCACCATCCATACTTAAATCCACTCATCACCACCATTCATCGCAAACCCTAATCACCATTTTCACCATTCTCCAATCATCCGTTGATCGCGTTCATCCTACCATGAGCGGCTAATTCCTTCGGGTTTCACCCCGGTGTAGACTTTTGTAAGGTTTAGGGTTTATTATTTGTTTGATACTTGGTTTGTGACAATTTGAATTGCGTTTGAAACATTGGATAATTGTCTTACGTTTGTATTGAATTTATAAATTGTCGAATGAGTTATGAAATTTGACTTTGTGAAATGAATATGCGTATTTATACCTTGTCTTGTGTTAGGATTTAATTGTCCAAGGTAACGAAGTGCATTGTTGTCCGTCTTGAACGCCGATCTTCGTGATCCTAAAACCGTTAATAAAATAATTCATCTAAACCGAGTTAAAACATTTACTAACCTAGGCTTTGCAATTATTGAACCGGGTGTGAACCTTGATCTCATTTATTGTTTCAATCGTTCATTAAAGTTTTCGTGCATTATTTCAAGTTCCTAGTAGTTAAATAATCAAAACAAATTTGTCGGTCCATTCCGACACACTTTCAAACAAACAAATTGATAAATTTCTTAGCAAGCTTCATAATTTGTGACAAAACCTTTAAAATCAATCAAATCCGCGCACAAACCACAAGCTTTTCGTGGTTCGACCCCTTACTACCACTAACACATTGTTAAGGGCAATTTGGGCTTATAAATTTTATCTTTGACCGGGGCGCAACACTCCGATCAAATTTTGGCACCGTTGCCGGGGAGTTCGTGCGCTTTGTGTTTGGATATTGTTTGACTTCGTGATTATCTGTTTAAGGTGTTTGTTTCTTTTTGCTACCTTCTTTATTTTCTTGTTACGCGGGTGTGTTACTTGTGCAGATTACAGGTAGTGCATGCATACGACGAATTCCGGGAGGACCTCACCGTTAGTGTTCGAAACGAAGATCGAGCGGGTAGTTAGAAGGAATTTAGCCAACCGGTTGGAAGCAACTCTTGCTTCCGACCCACTCAACACTCATCCACCATTTACACAATCTGTTGAACCTAGTTCAATGGATCACCAAAATTCAAACCAACCCAACAACCAACATCAATTCCAATACCGTGGAAATCTTCACTCCAATCAAAACATTCAAAATGATCAACCGAGCGTTGGTAACAATTCAAGACCACCAACACCACCATTCCAAAACCGTGGCCAAAATCACAACAACCAACAAACACCCACACCTCCACATCAAAACCTGAATAGACAAAACCCGTTACCACCCAACATCAACAACCGAAACGTTAACCTCAACCGTGGAGTTAACCAAAATTGCGGCAATACCGCTGTCACGACCCCCGACCCACCCTAGACGGAATCGGGTGCCGTGAACAGTCCAGCGGTACCGGTGATTATTTTGAAAACATTGCAGCGGAAATTTCATCAGAACCGTGAGTTAGGAAAAATATCAGAGTTTAGAAAACACCGGATTTTATTTAATAAATAAATGGGATAAACCCATGTTTTATAATGGTAGCTTTAATAAAGATAAATTTGATTATATAAAACAATATTTCTTATTTTTATTTAATTAATAAAATAAGCCACTTCTTGATGCCTTTCAGTGCCGTATCCATCTCTTACTCCAATCTACTGTAATTACCTGAAAAGTGTTTTAAAATGGTTTTGTCAGCGGGAAATACTGAGTGAATCATTCTATTTTGCATAATGATGCATAGTTATTAATTACAGCATAAGAGCGATTACAATGGCTTCTATCTTATTTTTATCTGGCATCCTGTCACAATGGTGACATGTCACAATGGTGACGATGGTCATATCACTATTAGATCAATGAACCTAAATAGTGATGATTATCCCTGTAGGTCAATGAACCTAACAGTGATTATCCCGAGTAGGTCAATGAACCTAACTGGGAGAAATTAGTAATGTGCACAATACCCCACTAACCAGTAATTCAAGATATCCACGACTTAGTCCCTGTAATTATAACCTTGAAAATAATTTGAGGTATTGTAAAATAATTGATAAAAAGAGAATGACTCACATTATAATCATGCAGATTCATACTGGCAGAATTTAATCTACAGATAAACCTTGGTAGATTGCAGATTTATACAGACAGAGCTTAGCCTATTGATTAGCCTTGTAACCTAGTGCACACGAACTAGGTAAGTAACTAATACAGCAGTTACGACAATTCACGAGATTAAACCCTCACAACGATTTACAAATGCAATACTTAACAATTCAGCGGATTCACAACGAATGACAGAGTATAGTCCGAGTTCGAACAGCACTCAAACATTCAAGTCGAAATCACGATGAATAACAAAGTATAAACTCAATTTGAGCGGCACTTAAACAATCGTTGGATAGTTATAATCGATCGGACGTTGAATCGTAGCAGCGATTGAGTTAATACCCTGTATCGTATCAGCATCCCCCTACTAATTAGTGTTTTTGAGGCTGTTTCGACTATAATTCGACGTACAGATTGAATTTGATCGTCGTAATGAAACCAGAAATCAAGTGCCAAACGCTGCTATTTATACACGAATTTGGGATAGCTTACGGACCGTAACAATTAACCCTTACGGTCCGTAAGGGATACCTAATTCTTATAGGGTAGCCACGCGTGGGACTAGGCCTGCTGAGTCGACAGTTTCTCGAAATTAAATTTAGACAACGAGTTATTTAGGATAATCATCAAGTAGGGAATACCCCCCCCCCCCTGAGTTTTAGGGGCCCTGATCCTGATTCTGATTGTTCTGAAATTTTTAGGGTTTGTGCGGAATCACTTGGGTGTATTAATTAGGGTTTCTTCTTGGATAAAATAATAAAATAAATAGGACTTTTAATGAGGGTTGTTACATCAGGGGTCCGAGTTTATACTTACAGGACATTTTTGTGTGAGTCGTTACATTCTCCCCACCTTAATAAAAATCTCGTCCTCGAGATTTACTGGAATAAGTAGGAATACTTTTTCTTCATCTCAGGTTCCAGCTTCCAAGTGTATTTGGGTTATGATATTTCTTTTTAGACTTATGTTACATTTTAGTTAATAAGAATAATATTTAGGGTAGATGACACAAAATTTTAAAATATCGAATTTTGTGAATACAAGTTGTATCTTAAGTAGGATTCAATGGTTCAACTGAATTAGTTCAAGAAATCGATGACAAACGAATGAAATGAAATGATATGATTTCCAAAGTGACTATGTTCAAGCCAAAAGATAGATATTTAAAATGAATGTGAAGGACTTTTAGAATCAAATAAAAATTCTTTGTCAAAAGAAAGCTTACTTTGATTGACAACTGAGGAAGACTTAGAATTGACAGGTTCCAATGAAATAAAAGCATGAAAAAAATGATTTGTCAAATATTTATGATATGAGAAAATCAAAGTGTTGATATGAGTGAATTGCAGAGATACACCAAAAGACAATAGAGTTAATGTATTCTTATTTCAAGTTTCAAGTTGTTTTAATTGTAAAACAATGTGATAATACATTATTAATGACCATATTTTTCATATTATATCCTAGAGATTGATATATAAAAATACAAGTTGTTTTGACATGACCAATTATTATACTACGATTTGTAAAGCAAGTATAATATATATATTATTGGTGTTCCTATCTGAATCATATATAAATACTATGTAATATATATTATTTGTTACACATTTTTACTTATATGTAAATGTTTACTGCTTTTAATTAAATATTATTTTAGTATTTTACTATACTATGTAAAATAACTATGTAATATATATTACAAAATACCGTAATGAAGTTATTACGTTACAAAATATTATTTTGTAAAAGAAATCACTATTATTTGTAATGTTAAATGAAAATTGTAAATAAAGGTTTAAAAATATTTATTGTACAAAAGTATTTGTAAAATATTTGGTAAATATATAACATTTAATGGGTCGATTCTATGTGATTACTTATTTCCATTTTGAAAACATATAACGTTGTGAATGTATTTTACAAATGTTGTAAATAAGTGAAAACGGAAATTATTCTTATATATTATAATGTTCTCCTAACCCAACGTAGTTGATGACTACCATATTATTTTTATATGGTTACTTTCTTGCCATAGTGTTACAGTACATAATTATCACGAAACATGTGATAGATAATTTATTTACATAATTTTATTCGTCCTTTGTTTTATGAAAATATGTCTTTTCCAAGGTATATATATTTTCATATATAATTAAAATTTACTAAATAAGTATGATGTCTTAATTTATATATATTAACTAGTTATTATCATGGTGGATATTGATTAGTGCTGCCTTGTTTAAGCATAGGTGGCCAATCCATGCCTAACTTAGGCTAGGCTATCCAATACCTGTCCTTGATAATAACCCTAGTATTAAAAATAATCTTAACACTATTACTTATTAATATATTATTATTAATAATAAAATTATCAATAATAAATAACTAAACAATAACTTTAAATAAAAGTATACCTCAAACATAATTTCTTCACCGCAATGGTTTAAAATATAGAAATACTATATTTGTAAATTAGGTAATTCCATATATAATCAATTAAATTTATATATACTGTTTTTCGATCAACGATGATAGAGCAATAAATATTACGAAAGGCTCGATTGTTATTGTAATAACTTTTAAGATATATACCGAAATATGAATTTGGGTATCATTATCTGAGCACATGATTGTTTTAAGATTGCTTGTATAGAATAAATCAATAAAGTGAATTTAATATAAATAATTAAATAATTAAATCCGAGATTAGCGCAATCTTCAGATTTTGTGAAAATGTCACCACAAAGTGATTGTGATCAAAGAAATAATTTAGTGAAGTCGAGGATCACACAAGCATGTTATAGTTCAAGAGAATTGAAATGCTTGTTAGGATTATTCTGAATATGATGGTTTTAATTCATCATATGGAATCTTGAATTGAATATGTAATACGAGTAAGTTTAAACAATTGAACTCGGTTTAAACAAAGCGAGTTTAAATAAGAAAGTTCAGACATGGTCATAACAGAAACCATGGATGCCAAAGAAAATTAACTTTTTCAAGAAATTTATTGACTCGATATTAAGGAGTTATTGTTTTACGGTGCAAAAAGCAAAATGATATTTGGATAAAATAATAACTTGGAATGAAATCTTCTATGGTCTTGATAAATCAAATGAATCACATGCGCAACAAACAGTGCATGTGTAATGTGTGAATTTTATAAAAAATGAAATAGATCAATATTTGCTACTATGAAAGAAATTCTCATGGTATGATGACTAGTAGGAAAAGTAGAAATGTGAAAGTCAACTTATTATATACAGAAGTCAGAATTTCAATGAAAGAATTTTAAGAGCTTTATCTGGAATTTCTTGTGATAACCGTTGTTAAGTGAATTTACCAGGAAATGTCGAATAAAGTGAAATAGGGAATTTGCAAAGGTAGGTGACTCCTTTTTCAGTGATAAATAATTATGACTTTGATTAGACTGTGCACAGATGTTTTTGTAAAATCTTGGCAAAGTGCTTCGGAATTAGTATTGGTGTCATCGTGCCCAATTATATTTTTCAAAGGTCTTGCCCTGGGAAATTGTGTGTGATATACTTCAACTTCTGTGGAATTATAATTAAATTTTCATGTGTTTTCTTGTACCTTATCACAACTTTACATGCTTCTTACTTGCGTTAAGAGTTTATGGTAACGTGTTTAGAAATTCTTTATACTTTCGATGGTATCCCAACTTAATGGGTTTCTATTTGTTATTATTGTCGCTCAAGTTACTAGGCAGATAATCAAATGAAATAATGTTTGATATCGGAAAAGAGATTCCTAATAAAGAAATCTAGACACAGATGCTTGTGCTTTATTCCAAATTGACTTTTGGAATTCCTTATAGATATATATATCTATATAATCATATATTTCACATGCGGAAATAAACATTCCATTTATCAGATCAATGTATTTAACAGATTCATATTTCCAAATACCAGTCAGATATCATGTCATGATACTATTTAGGGAAATCTTGTCACTTGCTGACATATTATATATCTTCTTACCCGGTTCTCGCCGGAGAGGTAACTTCAGTATATCCGGACAAACTAGAGAGTCTGCTACATCATACCCAGTCTTGCCGGAGAAAATTTTCTATTTCCCATAAATAGTATCTTTTCAAAAAGTGCCTTTTTCATTAGGGCTTTTATTTAGAATTAAGGAAATTTGTATTTTCATAACATATTTTATTATTATATTGATCACTAGACGATTCCTGTGACAGTGTCAATTTACTATTGATCATTCTTTCAACTAGTGACTCAGGTCATATTACTGTTGATCATCTTCTCAACTAGTAATTGTGGTCATATCACTGTTAATCATTCTTTTAACTAGTGATTCTAATCATAACACTGTTGATCATTCTCTCAACTAGTACCTCTGGACTTAATTGTGTCCCGTGACATTACTTTGTCAACTATATTACTTATGGCACACCAAAATCCATCATATTTATTTACAAGTACTTAGCTTATCGTGAAGCTAATACTAAGGCATCTTTTCTTAAGTTCAAGTCTAACTGCTATCTTGTGTGCTACCAATTAACAGCAATCTCCTAACTCTTTTATATAAATTTAGGTATTATTATCACAACACCTAAAGGCTTAAAACAGTGGCTCTGATACCACCTTCTGTCACGACCCCCGACCCACCCTGGACGGAATCGGGTGCCGTGAACAGTCCAGCGGTACCGGTGATTATTTTGAAAACATTGCAACGGAAATTTCATCAGAACCGTGAGTTAGGAAAAATATCAGAGTTTAGAAAACACCGGATTTTATTTAATAAATAAACAGGATAAACCCATGTTTTATAATGGTAGCTTTAATAAAGATAAATTTGATTATATAAAACAATATTTCTTATTTTTATTTAATTAATAAAATAAGCCACTTCTTGATGCCTTTCAGTGCCGTATCCATCTCTTACTCCAATCTACTGTAATTACCTGAAAAGTGTTTTAAAAAGGTTTTGTCAGCGGGAAATACTGAGTGAATCATTCTATTTTGCATAATGATGCATAGTTATTAATTACAGCATAAGAGCGATTACAATGGCTTCTATCTTATTTTTATCTGGCATCCTGTCACAATGGTGACATGTCACAATGGTGACGATGGTCATATCACTATTAGATCAATGAACCTAAATAGTGATGATTATCCCTGTAGGTCAATGAACCTAACAGTGATTATCCCGAGTAGGTCAATGAACCTAACTGGGAGAAATTAGTAATGTGCACAATACCCCACTAACCAGTAATTCAAGATATCCACGACTTAGTCCCTGTAATTATAACCTTGAAAATAATTTGAGGTATTGTAAAATAATTGATAAAAAGAGAATGACTCACATTATAATCATGCAGATTCATACTGGCAGAATTTAATCTACAGATAAACCTTGGTAGATTGCAGATTTATACAGACAGAGCTTAGCCTATTGATTAGCCTTGTAACCTAGTGCACACGAACTAGGTAAGTAACTAATACAGCAGTTACGACAATTCACGAGATTAAACCCTCACAACGATTTACAAATGCAATACTTAACAATTCAGCGGATTCACAACGAATGACAGAGTATAGTCCGAGTTCGAACAGCACTCAAACATTCAAGTCGAAATCACGATGAATAACAAAGTATAAACTCAATTTGAGCGGCACTTAAACAATCGTTGGATAGTTATAATCGATCGGACGTTGAATCGTAGCAGCGATTAAGTTAATACCCTGTATCGATGCATCATCCCCCTACTAATTAGTGTTTTTGAGGCTGTTTCGACTATAATTCGACGTACAGATTGAATTTGATCATCGTAATGAAACCAGAAATCAAGTGCCAAACGCTGCTATTTATACACGAATTTGGGATAGCTTACGGACCGTAACAATTAACCCTTACGGTCCGTAAGGGATACCTAATTCTTATAGGGTAGCCACACGTGGGACTAGGCCTGCTGAGTCGACAGTTTCTCGAAATTAAATTTAGACAACAAGTTATTTAGGATAATCATCAAGTAGGGAATACCCCCCCTGAGTTTTAGGGGCCCTGATCCTGATTCTGATTGTTCTGAAATTTTTAGGGTTTGTGCGGAATCACTTGGGTGTATTAATTAGGGTTTCTTCTTGGATAAAATAATAAAATAAATAGGACTTTTAATGAGGGTTGTTACATCAGGGGTCCGAGTTTATACTTACAGGACATTTTTTGTGTGAGTCGTTACAACCGCAAATGAAGATCAATTCCTCAATCTTGATGATTTGAGGAATGCTATCCCCGATGATGAACCATTTAGTGTTCCCGGTTATCAATCGTCGGAACATGTGAGTATTCACTCGGAATACTCGGATGATGGGGGGAATTATGACGAGAGGGTTGATGATGGCATATGGGGAGATGTCAATGCGGAAAATCTTTATAATGCTCGGGGTTTAAATACGAAGACTTTGGCTATCAAAATGCCAATTATCTGGGAAACAAGGGTTACGAATATGGCCGAAACGACGGGTATGGTAATAAAGTGAGCTAACAATTTATACTTGCGTATTTAGCCATTTAGTTAAATGAGATTGCAATTATGGTCCTTAGTCTATGAAGAGATTCATTTTTAGGGCTTTTTAAGTAGTAAATTTTGCGGTTCTTTGTTAGTTCGAACTAGATCGAGTCGAGCTAGCTCGAATTTTAATCGAGTCTAGCTCGAGCCTTAAATCTCAACTCGATTTGAAACTCGAGCTCGAGCTGAGCCAACTCGAATTGAGTTCGAGGCGAGCTCGAGCTGGGTCGAGCTAGGCTCAACTAGGTTCGTTTACAGCCCTATGTGCATTAGTTAGCTTATGCATATGTTTTCGACAGGTGGGGCACTGTGGAAAATAACCCCGATAAGGTTTTTGGTCTGGTGGAGCACTGTGGTAGAAAACCAGTGTTCTTATTTGTTTAAGTTTATGTTTTTACATAGCTTTTAGTTTCGAATAGTCTACTTTTGATTGGATTTGTGTTTTACAGGCCTAACGGAGTTTACGGAGCTATTTGGAGCACCGGTAGTGAACAGGGTCATTCGGAAACGTGTTATACAAGAAAACAGGAAAACCCACTCTACAAAGGGCGTCGGCGACGCCCTAGGGCCGTTGTCGACGCCTTTTTATACGTTCCGTCGTAAAAAATACGCGTAGACAGCAAGATTGGACATCGACAGAAAAACAGACCACAGAGCAGGCGTCGGCGACGCAAGGGCCACTTCTGCGTGCCGACGTGATTTTTGTTGGTTGTTGAGTTTTTTATGAATTAAAACACCTTGGGGTTTCCATTTTTGGGAGATACACAATATTTTGAGTTTGAAATCAGTTCTTGGAGCCTAGAAACCAACACACATCATCCCCAATCCATCGATTTCATCCATCTTCAACCGAATCAATCATCCATCTTCATTCCACAACCCTAATCACCATCCATACTTCAATCCACTCATCACCACCATTCATCGCAAACCCTAATCACCATTTTCACCATTCTCCAATCATCCGTTGATCGCGTTCATCCTACCATGAGCGGCTAATTCCTTCGGGTTTCACCCCGGTGTAGACTTTTGTAAGGTTTAGGGTTTATTATTTGTTTGATACTTGGTTTGTGACAATTTGAATTGCGTTTGAAACATTGGATAATTGTCTTACGTTTGTATTGAATTTACAAATTGTCGAATGAGTTATGAAATTTGACTTTGTGAAATGAATATGCGTATTTATACCTTGTCTTGTGTTAGGCTTTAATTGTCCAAGGTAACGAAGTGCATTGTGGTCCGTCTTGAACGCTGATCTTCGTGATCCTAAAACCGTTAATAAAATAATTCATCTAAACCGAGTTAAAACATTTAGTAACCTAGGCTTTGCAATTATTGAACCGGGTGTGAACCTTGTTCTCATTTATTGTTTCAATCGTTCATTAAAGTTTTAGTGCATTATTTCAAGTTCCTAGTAGTCAAATAATCAAAACAAATTTGTCGGTCCATTCCGACACACTTTCAAACAAACAAATTGATAAATTTCTTAGCAAGCTTCATAATTTGTGACAAAACCTTTAAAATCAATCAAATCCGTGCACAAACCACAAACTTTTCGTGGTTCGACCCCTTACTACCACTAACACATTGTTAAGGGCAATCTGGGCTTATAAATTTTATCTTTGACCGGGGCGCAACACTCCGATCAAATTTTGGTGCCGTTGCCGGGGAGTTCGTGCGCTTTGTGTTTGGATATTGTTTGACTTCGTGATTATCTGTTTAAGGTGTTTGTTTCTTTTTGCTACCTTCATTATTTTCTTGTTACGCGGGTGTGTTACTTGTGCAGATTACAGGTAGTGCATGCATACGACGAATTCCGGGAGGACCTCACCGTTAGTGTTCGAAACGAAGATCGAGCGGGTAGTTAGAAGGAATTTAGCCAACCGGTTGGAAGCAACTCTTGCTTCCGACCCACTCAACACTCATCCACCATTTACACAATATGTTGAACCTAGTTCAATGGATCACCAAAATTCAAACCAACCCAACAACCAACATCAATTCCAATACCGTGGAAACCTTCGCTCCAATCAAAACATTCAAAATGATCAACCGAGCGTTGGTAACAATTCAAGACCACCAACACCACCATTCCAAAACCGTGGCCAAAATCACAACAACCAACAAACACCCACACCTCCACATCAAAACCTGAATAGACAAAACCCGTTACCACCCAACATCAACAACCGAAACGTTAACCTCAACCGTGGAGTTAACCAAAATTGCGGCAATCCCGCGAATGAAGATCAATTCCTCAATCTCGATGATTTGAGGAATGCTATCCCCGATGATGAACCATTTAGTGTTCCCGGTTATCAATCGCCGGAACATGTGAGTATTCACTCGGAATACTCGGATGACGGGGGGAATTATGACGAGAGGGTTGATGATGGCATATGGGGAGATGTCAATGCGGAAAATCTTTATAATGCTCATACGAAGACTTTGGCTATCAAAATGCATATTATCTGGGAAACAACGGTTACGAATATGGCCGAAACGACGGGTATGGTAACAACCGCCAACCACGAAACAACAACCAAAGGAACCAGGATGACGGTTATTACAACAACAATAATAATGCTAACCGTAATCGGATTCCCCGATTCGTGGGTGGTGGAAATCGAAGACCGAGAGATCAAGAGGTTAATGGTCCACGCCGGCATTCGCAACAAGCTCTAAGGGGTGTGAATGGTCGATTTAGACCGGTGGTCACCGAAAATGACTCACCCATTATTCCTCCACCTCGAAGAGTGAGGTATTTTGAATTCAAGCCGAACTACATCAACATCCTACCTCACTTCAACGGTAGGACACACGACGAACCATATACTCATTTGGCGGAATTCTCCGCTATATGTGGCACCGTCGGGGGCCACAACTTCGAGATAGAGGAAGTGAAATTGAGGTTATTTCAATTTTCGTTAAAGGACAAGGCAAATCAAAGGTTCCTCACACTTCTGACGAATAGCATTCGCACCTGGGTTAAGATGCAACAAGTATTTCTCGATGAGTATTACTCCATAGCAAAGACTGATGATGTAAGGGATGAAATTCGGTCATTTCGACAACTATCGGGAGAGTTGCTACATGAAGCTCTTACTCGGTTTAAGGAGTTAGTTCGGAAGTGTCCTCCCCATCAAATCCCTAGATGGGAGTTGTTGAAGTGTTTCGTGCGAGGGTTGGATTCGAAGGATCACAAGTACTTACTATCCACAAGCAATGGTACTCTATTAAACAATCATGAGGAAGACGACTGGGATTTTTTGGAACGGATGATCAAGAATTCAAAGGCCGTTGCTATGGCGGATCGAGCCAAAAAGCATCTGGTTTCCCGATCTCTTCCCGACCTTGATTTGAGTGCCAAGGATCGAATCACCACATCAGAGCGGGAGTTGGCCTGTATGAGGAGAAAGGATGCGGGGGCGGTTCAATTTGCGGTATGTGAAGAATGTGGAGATATTGGTCATCGAGCCGAAGAGTGCCAAGTGAACATGGTACAAGCCGCCGAATAGGTGAATCAAGTTTACAGAGATAGAAAACAATACGATATGAACTCCAACACTTATCATCCGGGTTTGAGGGTCCATCCGAATTTCAGATATGGTAATGCTTCAAATCAAATGAACCCGAACTTTCAATCGGGAAATCAAGGCGGAAATCAAGGTGGCTCTTCGTATCAAAACCGACAAGGTGGTAACCAAGGGGGTTACCAACGCAACAATTACAACCAAGGGAGTGGTAACCAAGGGTATCATAGCCGAGACAACTACCAAAGGGGTTACAACCAAGGGGGTAATAGTAGCGGGTCGGCAAATAATCAAGGTGGCGGTGATGATTTGAGTGCGAAGATGGACGCCATGTTGAACATGATGAAGGATACGTGAAAGGAGAATGAAGTGCGAGACAAGTCGCACGAGGCGTTGGCAAAAAAAGTGGGCCAACTTGCGGAGGAAATGGCCCAATTGCGTGGAAGTGGAGGAAGACTTCCAAGCGACACTACCGTAAACCCTAAGCATCAAGGGTCAAGCTCGAAAAGCACACGTGAGGTACCTATCAATAAAATCTCTTTACGTAGTGGTCGAGTCATAGATAGTGGTGTTGAGCCACCACCACCCCAGTTTGTTGAAGGGGTGGTGGAAGATGTTAGTGATGAGGAGACAACGGTCAAACAAGTCAAAATAAAAATGATTCAAAAATTGATAAAAATACCCTCGTTGTGACCGTCCCTGTCCCAAAGGCTAAGGACAAGGGTGTGTAGGTTAATACTGCCCCTTATCCCGAAGCTTTGTTGGGACTATCTAAGAAAGTGGTAACGAAGTGTGGCCCACAACAAGGGGAAATGTGGGAAATTTTTAACAAGTAAAAATTAACTTACCACTCTTAGATGCCATTAAACAAGTGCCTTCTTATGCTAAGTACTTGAAAGATTTGTGTACCTAAAAGCGAACTCACAAGTTTCCCAAGAAACTTGATTTAACTAAAAATGTGAGCTCGATTCTTTTGGGTGCACTTCCACCAAAGTTGCAAGATCCGGGAGCGCCCTTTATTTCAATACAAGTGGGTGAATTTAAAATGACAAGGGCACTTTTGGATCTTGGGGCAAGTGTGAGTATCTTGCCAGGTAGTTTATATGACCAATATGATTTTGGTCCACTTCAAACGTCAAACACCACCCTGGTGTTAGCCGACTTGACTCCTAAACTACCCCGTGGGATAGTCACGGATGTAATTGTCAAAGTTGAGGACTTTTACTATCTGGTGGACTTTTTTGTACTTGATTATGTTTCTTTGGACCAAACCAAACAACCAACGGTCATTCTCGGTCGACCATTTTTTGCAACATCAAATGCCCAAATAAATTCAAAATCGGGCACGGTCGACATGACTTTTGGTAACCTTCAGTTGCGGTTAAATGTCTTTTCGGGATTAACGGATCCTCTAGTTAGCAACGAATGCTATATGGCGGACGTTGTTGACGAGTGTATACCTCTATGCGGCATTAGTGTCGATGAGGAAAACACAATAGAGGAATGTTTCATGGTTCATGTTTGACAGGTTGCAAATGGAGACAAATCGGAGCATGGATGAGGAGGTGAAGAAGATGGAGGTGATGGCGGCAAAGGAAGGAAGACCCATTTGGACACACAAAGTGGAAGGTCTTCCGGAAAAGATAGACACAAAATTGAAGCCATCATTGGTAGAACCTCTGGTTGTCGAGTTGAAGGTGTTGCCCAAGCATTTGAAATATACTTATGTGGGTGAGGAAAAGACGCTACCGGTCATCATTGCATCAAACTTGACCTGGGAGCAAGAGGAGAAGCTTATGAAGGTTTTGGTCACCAATAGGGCGGCTATTGGGTGGACCATTGCAGATTTGAAAGGAATTAGTCCCTCGGTGGTGATGCACAAGAGCATCATGGAAGATGGTATTACTCCTTCTCGTGACGCACAACGGATACTGAATCCGAACACGCGGGATGTGGTCAAGAATGAGGTTTTGAAGTGGCTAGATGCGGGTATCATATACCCCATTTCTGATATCCAATGGGTGAGCCCTACACGAGCTGTTCCTAAAAAGGCGGGGCATTTAAGTCCTCACTAATGCCGCAGGTGAAGAGGTGTCACACCCCGATATTTCCACGTATTACTGGTGGACCCGGTGGGGAGTATCGTGACGTAGTTGATATCATCATAGTCAAACAACACAAATTATAAATGCACATCAGAAGCAAAAGGTATGAATCACATTACAAACCGAATAAATAGTAATATCAAAGTATTACAACGGACTGTAAAGGGTTCACAGGCGGATCAAAAGATAAATAAAATCATTGTTCAACAGACTTTAACATCTAGAGCTTGCAAGACTTGATTATTGATGCCTGGAGTAGCCAGCCTATTTCGTATAGTACCTGCACTTAACCTTTATGGGAAAAATACGTCAGTTTACACTGGTAAATACAATTAACTGGTTCATTTTGAAAAGAGTTTAAGAAAATTAGTTTGAATGCACATGGCACAAAAGTATCTCTTATAACTTGGGATAATTATTTATAAATAAACTTGTATACAGTTTTACATGTTTGTCGTCCATTTAGGACCCGGTTAGAAGAGCCGGTTTAACAAGATTAATAGATACACCACTTGGTATAATACCCACAAGAAGATACCCTTCTTGTGGACTACCTTTTTACATACGCAGCTATCAGGTGTATGCCTACACCCCGTGCTTAAGTCGTGGCCATTTCTAATGAATGAGCCGAGGATATCCAGGACACGGTCATTAACCCCCCAAAGGCATTGCATCAAACAAAACAGAATAAAACGGGTTATGCATCTTTTTAATCAATATCTGATTGTACGACTTCATACCCGACCAAGCGGTATTATTATAATACCGTACCCCAAGCCCGTATAGGGAAAATAAGTTAAAAGTATTTACCTGAGCAAAGTATAAATCACAACAGCAAGTGCACGTAGCTTTTACTGGGCTCCTAATCTGGAACGAAGGTTTTAATAACCTATTATATTCCTAACGGGTCTTAATTAAGCCTAAACTTAGACCGGTTAGTTTTAAAGAAGGTATATGGTTCGAAACGCAAGATTTAGCGAAGACCAGATTAGAATGTGATTTAGTCCCGACAAGTTTGAAGACTTGTATAATATGGGTAAACTAAACACATTCTGGATTTTGAGGTGATAATGATAAGGTTTGACCCGTTTCGGTCAATTTATGCAAACTAGTTACATAAACCGAACCGGACGCGAATAACGCATAACGGGTAGCCAAAAGAGTCATGAACAGGTTTCCTAAGTTAATATGCTTCAAATATGTTGTGATATCAGTAGGATACCTTCCATTATGCCCAAGACGAGTTTAATCTCAAAATAAGCCCCGTAGGGGTATTTTGGTCATTTTGGAGATTATAAAAGAGATTAAATATAATTATGAGATTCGGGTCTGAAATAATCAGTAAAACTACTTAATTTAATAGGTTATATCAGTTGGTGATAAGTCTTATGTGACAAGAATGGTTTTAACCCATACTATTTGTTTAGTACGCGTAAAAAGTCGTTTTAAGCGATTTCCGGGTTATAACAGGAAATCTGAGTTTTGTGATCAGGTTATAAAGTTCAAAATACTTCATTTATCATATAAGATCAGTAGCAAAAGATTTGGTATCAAATTGTTATGTAAAACTCATTTTATAACGAAAAGGGTATAATCGGTAATTACCGAATCAAGGTAATAACCCTATGTTATGATTAGTTTAAAAATAATTAAAAATCTTCAAAAATCCCAAAATATTATATTACATCAGTGGGTAAAAGGTTTGGTGTCAAAAATTGGGTTTAGATAGGCTTTACGCTAATTACGTCGTTTAATTTATAAAAAGCTTTCTAATTACGCTATTGAGCATAACTCCTAATCTAGACCTCCAACTGATGTGAAATTTTAGGGATATGTTTATAAATCAGTAACAAAGATTATTGTCCTCTCATATTTCCAAAATTCTCGTTTTAGGGTCAAATGGGCATATTGGTCAACATTAGGCATTTAACGGAAACATCGGACAATCAACGAGTCAAGTAGTATAATCGCAGAGGGTTATACTATCATACAAGCTGGTCCTAACGAAGCTCTAAGGCATTTCTAAATCATGCTAATATGGGTCAGAACTGAAAGTCAAAGCAATGGTCAATTTATGCGACTTTCGGTTCCGAACCGGTCCTAAACTGAAAATTGTCGGGTCGGACATGCTTAGACATGTTCTTGCATTGATTACCAAGTTATATGAGTGGTAAAACAGGTTACACGTCTTCTACATTGCTAATTATGTATTAATTCGAAAATTGTGTTCCTGTTGACTTTTTATAATAAACTTTGACCCGACAAACGACTTAGTTAGAGCGGGAATCAGAGGGTGCCCTTTTAAGGGTTTAATGCCCACATAATTTCCAACTTATAACTACTTTCAATTTGACTAATCACTGGACCATTAGTGATTAATCGTTAAGTCAAACTTTAATTACGACAGTTTGACTTTAAGCTAATTAACTAAGTAAAACACGATTAAGGAAGGTTAAGGAAGCTTACCAAGGTCCAATGCACGACTAATGATGCTTAGGGAGTGGTCTTGTGCTCCAGTTGGTTCCCGAAATGAACTTATGAATGCATGATTAAAAGTTGCAACAATGAGGTCTTTATATAGTGATCATTGATTGCTCAAGATGATGCCAAACAAGTCTAGGATTGTTCCTTGATCATCACAAGTGTCCCTAGTGCCTAAAAACAAGTTTGTGCAGCACATGGTATGCAAAACAAGGCATTTGAGTCGGTTAAACGGGCTGGACAGACACCTGTCATGTTTTTCTGTTTATGGGAGGCTGAGGCGGCCTACGTAAGAGGTCAGCCTGCTCTTACGCGGCCCGTGTGAGGCTCGGGTTCAGGTTAAACATGTTTCAAATATTGCATTTTGGCCCCCGGTCCTTTTAAAAGTTGTTTTAACTTCTTGTTTTGCACTTTGAGCCCTCTAAATTGATTTCTAAGGACCTTAAGACATAACCAAACTTTGTTAAGTCCTTGGTTAACTTTTGATCACCCGAAAAGTCATAAATTTCAACGTTGACGCTTTTAACCCTTCGTATACGAATTTTATCATCACTTTCTCATACGATAACGAAACTTGGTGAAATTTTTATCATGCATTCTAGTGAGCATAATTAATCGTTACAAAGCTTCAGGTTTACTAAAAGGTCACTCAGAGGTATACTTTAAACATGTTGACACTTTTAACCCCTGTAGTTTGTAATCTCTCACTTTCTTTCACAATTAGCTTCGTATGATCCATGATTCATTCATTTAAGGGTATAAACATCACGTAGGGTTATTGTAAAGTATATTTATCCATTGTTGACATTTTGAACCCTTACATTCACATATTTTCCTTGTTTGTCAACTTTAGTCCTTCTAAAGTAATCCTTTACACGTTTAAAGTTGATGACACGTGTCGATATTATATTGGACATGAAAATACGAGGTGTTACATCCTCACCCCCTTAAAAGAAATCTCGACCTCGAGATTTACTGAAATAAATGAGGGTATTTTTCTTTCATTGTGGACTCTACCTCCCACGTGTACTCGGGACCTCTACGGGCATCCCACTTTACTTTTACGATCGGTACATGCTTCCTTCGAAGCTTCTTAACCTGTCGATCCTCGATCGACACAGGTTTTTCAACAAACTTCAAGCTCTCTTCTATGTGCACATCTGTATGTGATATGACTAGTGATTCATCAGCTAGACATTTCTTTAGATTGCAGACGTGGAATACATTATGAATACCACTGAGCTCTTCAGGTAAGTTTAACTTATAAGCAACAGATCCGACACATTCGATGATCTCGAATGGTCCTATGTACCTCGGGCTTAACTTGCCTTTCTTACCAAATCGCATTACCCCTTTCCAGGGTGATACCTTAAGTAGAACTTTATCACCAACCTCAAACTTTAGAGGTTTACATCTTAAGTCCGTGTAGCTTTTCTGCCTATCCCTGGCAGCTTTGAGATGATCGCGTATTTGCACAATCTTATTTGTTGTCTCTAGGACTATTTCAGGTCCTGTCAGTTGGACATCTCCAACTTCCGCCCAACAAACGGGCGTTCTGCACTTTCTACCGTACAAGGCCTCGAAAGGCGCAGCCTTAATGCTCGTATGGTAGCTATTGTTATAAGAGAACTCGATTAATGGCAGGTGGTTATCCCAACTACCACCTAAGTCAATCACACATGCACGAAGCATGTCTTCCAAAGTTTGGATTGTACGCTCACTCTGTCCGTCCGTCTGAGGATGGTAAGCCGTACTAAAATTTAAGCGCGTGCCCAAAGATTGTTGGAAACTTTTCCAAAAATGTGATGTGTATCTAGTATCTCTGTCAGAGATAATAGACACTGGTACGCCATGCAAAGATACAATCTTATCTACATACAATTGGGCTAACATGTCGGAGCTAAAAGTCTCCTTAATGGGTAGGAAATGTGCTGACTTAGTCAATCTGTCAACTATCACCCATATAGTATCATTTCCTTTCTTTGTCTTTGGCAACTTGGTGATGAAATCCATTGTCACCATCTCCCATTTCCATGTGGGAAGTTCAGGCTGCTGTAGCAAACCTGACGGCTTCTGGTGTTCAGCTTTGACTTGCGCACACGTCAAACACTTAGCTACATAGGCAGCTATAGACTTTTTCAAGCCTATCCACCAAAAATTTGCTTTCAGATCTTGGTACATCTTGTCAGCTCCAGGATGAACGGAGTATTTAGAACTGTGGGCTTCCTGGAGGATAACATCCCGAAGTCCTCCATAAACTGGAACCCATACTCGTCCATTTAACCTCAGAATTCTGTCCTTGCCATAGGATAACTGTTCTTCAGTTACTCCTAGCTTTTCATCAGGATAGTTAGCTTCTAGTACAACTTCCTTCTGCGCAGCTAACAACCTTTCATTCAAACTATTCTTTATCTCAATGCTCTTGGCATTGATTCTTATAGGTTTCACTCTTTCTTTTCGACTTAAGGCATCGGCGACTACATTCGCCTTGCCAGGATGGTATTTTATCTCACAATCATAATCATTCAAAGTTTCCATCCAACGTCGCTGCCTCATGTTCAAGTCCTTCTGATTGAACAGATGTTGAAGGCTCTTGTTATCAGAATAGATCACACACTTAGTTCCATACAAGTAGTGCCTCCATAGTTTTAGTGCAAATACAACGGCACCCAACTCCAAGTCATGGGTGGTGTAGTTCTTTTCGTGCACCTTTAATTGTCGAGAAGCATAGGCAATAACCTTGCCTTTCTGCATAAGCACACATCCCATACCTGTGTGCGATGCATCACAATATACTACAAATTCTTCAATCCCTTCAGGCAATGTCAACACTGGTGCATTGCTTAGCTTCTGCTTAAGGATATCGAAGGATTCTTGTTGCTTCGGTCCCCAGTCGAACAAAATATTCTTCCTAGTCAAAGAAGTTAGGGGTGCAACAATCCTTGAAAAATTTTCAATGAAACGCCTGTAATATCCTGCCAATCCCAAGGAGCTGCGAATCTCTCTGGGCGTCTTCGGCTCTTGCCAATTCATGACAGCTTCAACCTTAGTGGGATCTACCTGGATTCCGCGTTCACTAACCACATGTCCAAGAAATTGGACTTCACGAAGCCAAAATTCACACTTAGAGAATTTGGCGTAGAGTTTTTCTCGATGAAGCAGTTTCAGAATGCAATGGAGGTGCTTCTCATGGCCAGCTTGACTCTTCGAGTAAATAAGAATATCATCGATGAAGACGATGACAAATTTATCCATGTAGGGCTTGCAGACGCGGTTCATGAGATCCATGAATGCGGCTGGTGCATTAGTGAGTCCAAAAGGCATCACTAAGAACTCGTAGTGACCATAACGAGTCCTAAATGCAGTCTTATGTACATCTTCATCCTTGACCTTCAGTTGATGATATCCTGACCTTAAGTCGATCTTGGATAAGTAACTTGCTCCTTGAAGCTGATCGAACAAGTCGTCGATCCTGGGCAATGGATACCGATTCTTAACAGTAACTTTGTTAAGTTCTCGATAATCAATGCACAGACGCATCGACCCATCCTTTTTCTTCACAAACAGGATTGGTGCTCCCCAAGGAGATGGGCTAGGTCTAATAAATCCTTTGGCTAGCAAATCATCCAGTTGAGTTCTCAACTCTTTCATCTCCGTTGGTGCCAATCTGTAAGGCACTCTTGCAACAGGTGCTGCTCCAGGAATAATGTCGATCTTGAACTCCACTTGCCTATCTGGGGGTAAACCAGGTAGTTCTTCAGGGAATACTCCTGTATATTCAGAGATAATAGGTATGTCTTCAATCTTAGGCTTTGGTTCATCAATAGTTACTTGCGCCATGTAGATGACACAACCCTTCGTCAAACATCTTGATGCCTTGAGCATGGACACTTGCTCAGGCATTCCGTACTTAGTATCTCCTTGGATTGAAAAGGTTCGCCATGAGGAGTTCTGACAATCACTTGCTTCTTAGCACAAACGATCTGGGCTTGGTTGCGAGACAACCAATCCATACCTATTACAATATCGAAACCGACCAATTTCAAAGGAAGTAAGGACAATGGAAAAGAATGGTTCCTAATGGATATGAAACATCCATCTAACACGGTTGAAGCAGATTCTATGGTTCCATCAGCTAACTCCACCTCGTATTTTATGCTTAGGGTTCTAACAGGTAGATTTAACAACTTACTAAACTTATTATCTACAAATGACTTATCCGCCCCTAAATCAAATAACACCCTTGCATAAACATCATTTATGAGAAAGGTACCTATTATCACGTTATCATCCTGCACTGCCTCCTTAGCATCCATCCTGAAGACCCTAGCATTGGTCTTCTTAATTTCTTCCGGTTTCTTTGCATACTTTGGGCAATTTGACTTGATGTGCCCCTTATCGTTATAGTTATAGCATGTCGCATCCTTTATCTTCTTGCAATCTATCGTCTTGTGTTCCTTGGACTTGCATATCCCACATGCAAAAGTCCTTGATTGTGTCTGCGAGTTCGATTCCAATCTACACTTTCCAAAGTGATGTTTCTGACAAACTTTGCATCTGGGTTTCTCACCCAACTGTTGGTTACCTTTGTTGAACCCCGAACTCTTCTTGTTCTCATGGTTCCCTTTGTGTTTCTTGTCTGAACAACGTGAGTTATCATCCTCACGCTTTCTCTTACCTTCTTCAGAACTCTTTAGCGATCTCAACCTGACTGCATCTAAGGTAAGAGACAAAGATAGATCAGCTGCTGATCTAAAAGTAGCAGGTCTTGAAGCCTTAACACTGGCTTTGATTTCTGGGGCTAAACCCCCAATGAAGCGAGCAATCCTTTTGGGTTCTGGTGTCACAAGGTAAGGAACCAGTCTTGACATCGTGTTGAAGCTTGTAAGATAAGCTTGGCAATCTAGGTTTTTCATAACCAACGATAAGAAATTTGACTCAATTCTTTCAACCTCATGCTGAGGGCAGTAATTCTCCTTAATAAGAGCAACAAACTGATCCCATGTTAGATTGTAGAGTGGGATCTTTCCAGCTTCTTGAATGAGAGACTTCCACCATGCTAATGTCTCTCCCTTGAATGATTGGGATACATACTTCACTACATCCCTTTCAGCACAACCACTGATATCGACCACGGTGTCCATTTCATCTAACCAAGTCATACAGTCAATTGCCCCCTTCTCCCCAGTGAAATCCCGGGGTTTGTAGGAAACAAAGTACTTATAAGTACAAGACTTGGTACGTGGTTTATCATCAAATACTATCCTCTTTGATGGAACACTATTTTGGTTTGAGGAATGTCGATCATCATCTTTCTTTGGCTCATCTTCCTTAGAGGGCGGCTTGCTGTGAGCCTCTGAATGAGTCTTAGGCTTGGAATGCGGTGCGGATAGGGTCCTACTTCGAGTCCCACTAGATTCATTATACTGCTGCTCTATAGCTTTTGTAACAGCATTGTCTATTAATGCTTGCAGTTCTGCACCCGCTATGTTAATTCGGGTATTATCATGATCCTCCCTTGGGTGACTGTTGATCTCATCCGAGTCAGCCATGAAGTTTGAACTGTTACATAAGATATTGACAATAATTTATTTGTGAGTTTATTATGGAATTGTCTTTTATGGCAATTCATTAACCATGGTAAACACAGACCATATTTGGTTAATTTGTTAATCATATTTATTTAGGATTTTTATTATAACTTATCCTAATTATAAAACAATAACGGTATTATTAATGGCACAAAAGGCCTAGTCACAAGGACATTCTAAATCATAAGCCATGATTTCAGAGAATCAAGGCATTTAGGTTTGAACATAGTTCTTTACCTTTTTCTGACAGGGAGTCGTAGACTACAATTGTCTTTTGTCTTATTTGTCATTTATTATGGCCCGTAGGCACTACATCACCAATGGATGTTTAATATGTGATCATCTTAATTGATGATTTAAACCCATGATTTATAGATCATCAGGTTAGGATAGGAATCTTTTGAAGAATCCTATTATAAGAATGACGTGTGTGATTTTAACGAATCACGTCTGCCAGGAGCATTAACATGTTTTCAGATGTTAACAAGGATTTGAATCTTTTTAAACAGGTCTTACCATCTTGGCCAAGTCTATAATGACATGCAGGCTAGGTTATACCTTTAAGATTCTTATTTAATATTTAATTAGGCAGATTATTTTAAGAGGAACAATTTTTAATTTATTTATTTCACGTATAATATATTTATGCATAAAATGAAAAATGAAAATTTTAAATTTAACATTCCATTAAACATTAAAAGGAGTACACATTGCCCTAAACGAGACTTTTAACAGAAATAACTTGCCCACGCAGGGGCTAAACTGATAATACAAGTCCTCGCAAGGACTGATTACTAAGATAGATGTCCACGTAGGGACAAAAAGACAAGTCCACGCAGGGACTAAAGAAAGACAAGTCCACGCAGGGACTAAGTACATAGCTAAATGTCCACGCAGGGACTAAGTACATAGATAAATGTCCATGCAGGGACTTGATTGAAATAAGGAAATACAACAATACACATAGGAATTCAATGATCCCTCTTCTTCTTTCCTTTTAACAAGCTTGCTAGGCCCTTGAGAAATCCACGGTTGTTCCTACGCTCTTCTTGAAATTCTCGTTCCACCCTGTTTAGCCTGTGGAGGATTTCCTCCTGTTCCGGTGGGGAAAACCGTGGTGGCTGTGGCTGGTGCTGAAACGGAGGTTGAGCAGGTATTTGATACCCATGAGTTGGGTATCCCACTCCCCAGGGGGCTCCATATGGTCCTTCAGGATGAAGGGCGTTGTAGTTTGCTGCTACACGGTATGGGTCGGCTTCAGCATAGTTGTAGTTAGTGTGAGCCGGCTGCTCAAATGGATCGTACGCCGTTGAACCGGCGTATGTAGGAATCGGGTTACCAAAACCCAATGGTGGCGGTGGTGGTGCAACTGGTGCAGAATTCACCTCTGAAACTGGGTTTGAAGGCCCACCCTTTTGTAGGTCTTCATGCAGTGGCGGATAATGACTGCCACTTGAGTGTTGGGGGGTGCTAAAGTGAAAACCCCTTTCTTGCACGGACATTCGTGCGCCTGTTCTTCTACGCCTCGGTGGTTCTGGAGGTGCTAGCTGTACTGGCGGTGGCGTGACTGCCACGAAACGCGAATCCTCGGAGGGATCCTGCTGCTGCTGCTGGTGAGGCGATGAATGGTGAGAGGGTGTAAAGTACCATTCATACTGGTTAAATCTCGCCTGGTAGCTGTCTGGGCCACGGTAAGGTGATCCATGGAAAGATGACCCATCCGAAATCTCGATGGGGTGAGTAGGTGTCCCGGAAGGTGGTTCAACAGGATCCGTATCTTCATCTATATCCATTCCCTGAGCTTCGGGGAAATGGTCTTCAGGGCCCAATGGGTTAAAACCCACTGGTTCTTCAACATAGTTTGCCGGGTTGAACCGGCCCTGGAAGACAGGAGTGGGGTCGCCAAAGGAATGGTGCGACATGGATCGCTGCAACGGCAAGAAGGAGTGGCGTGAGTCTTCGGGCTCGTTCTCAGATTGCGGCCCAAAGGAGTGACGGTAAGGAGGCGTTGAGCTAAACGAGGCAGATCGCCTAGCGGGCTCCGAATAGATCCTCCAGTCTCCCTGAGGACCGGTGCTCATGGTAGCAGAAGGAGCTCGCCGGTGTGAAGGCCCGACCTCGTGATCGTTGGGGGTGTGGATTGGCCCCTTGCCTCGTCCTTCTCTTCGGAACCTCGGTGGCATATTTCCTGTCAAACAATTGAAAGATACAACAAGAAATATAAAGGACAAAGTTAGAATTAAAAACAATTTGGATTTGTCCTAAGTTCTTTGTCTAGACTCGAAAATTTATGAATGTGCAATTGTGTAACTGAGATTAAACACAAAAGGTTAGTGTTTAATTCACTCAGTGTTGGCTCTGATACCAACCTGTCACTCCCCACCGGGCCCACCGGTAATACGTGGAAATATCGGGGTGTGACAAGAGGTCGCCACTCGGCCGGTAACCGGGTAGCGTATTTGTATTGATTATAGGAAGTTAAATGCTGCAACTTCCAAAGACCTTTTATTGACCAAATGGTTGAGAAATTAGGGGGTCAAAAATTTTATTGTTTCTTGGATGGTTATTCATGTTACAATCAAATCGCTATCCATTCGGAAGACCAAGCAAAGACAGCGTTTACTTGTCCATACGACACATTCGCATTTTGGCGAATGCCATTTGGACTATGTAATGCCCCGCCACCTTTCAAAGGTGTATGATGAGTATCTTTTCAGATATGGTGGGGGAGTCTTTGGAAATCTTCATGGATGATTTCTCAATATTTAGATCATCATTTGATGCATGCCTTGACCAACTCGAAAAAGTTTTAAAAGATGTGTTGAGAAAAAATTAGTTTTGCGTTGGGAGAAGAGCCATTTTATGGTTCAAGAAGGAATTGTGTTGGGACATGTTGTGTCAAGTCTTGGGATAGAGATTGACCGTGCAAAAGTGCATGTCATTTCTACTTTGCCTTATCCCATGAGTGTTAAGGGTGTTGGTCATTCTTAGGTCACGCGGGTTTTTATAGAAGTGTAAGTCCCAAACATCCCAAGATATCACTCAAAGGTTTAATCGAACACGGAATATAAGATCAAACCACAAGAACAAAAAGAAAATATATTATTACCAAAACATTGTGCCACTTCTTCGATCGCACACAGTTTCAACGAACCGTCTGGTACGATCTCTAAGAAGATTGCACACGTTCTCTAGGAACGTCTGGTACAATCTCTAGGAACCTTGCACATAATCTCTAGGATTGTCTGGTACAAGGTTCTCCATAGGGGATTACATGATTACAAAAAAATAAGAGAGCTCCTAACAATAAACTAGA
>CM060366.1:92386121-92393996 GCA_030545235.1 Helianthus tuberosus | reverse complement strand
AGTATAGTTCGCGGCCATTCCAGGCATGTTTGCGAAGATCGTTCTAGTATAGTTCGCGGCCATTCCAGGAATGTTTGCGAAGAAAAGTATAGTTATCGCTAGTCTAGTAGTATCTACCATCGACCTTCCTCATCCGAGGCCAATGGTTTGAAATTCCGATAACTCTCAAGCATAAATAATCAATCAACCCATTCCCAACCCCGGGAATCCCATGCCTTGGTAGGAGTGTGAACTCACCTTGTTTCGCTCGGTATGCTAGGTATGTGCTCAAAGTAAGTCAATCACGTCCTAAAGTATGCACGTATGTGAAATCAGTTTGTGTCCAAGTTATGCACGTATAAACATGTAGCACGTAATCACAATCATATACAAGATGGCTACACTTAACAGCAGCTAAATATTCCAGTTAACACTTAACAGAATTAACTCAAGTTACTGCACAGATCAGCTATTCGGCGAAACACGCATGTTGGCGAAACACAGATAGTGGCGAAACACAGATAATGACGAAACACAGATAACGACGAATCACAATATTGACAAAACACATTCTGTTTCGTCGAGGTGTCCCCTGGCGAAACAGAACTTCTGATTCGTCGACTACTTTTGGCGAAACACATTCTGTTTCGCCGAGAGTTCTGTTTCGTCGAACAGTTCAGTTTCGCAGACATCAGTTACAGCAGATGCGAAAAACACATAATCCCAACAGCCGTAAAACAGCAATTCCTCAATCATACAGAAATCATACAACACAGAAACATCGTAACATCATCATAACATAAGCATCACAGTTCTTAACGTCTAGCACGAACCCTAGGTTATGTGTACAACATATAGATTAACATACAACATCATATCATCGATTCCTATCAAGATACTAATGTGTATTCAGAATCAGCCATATAAACAACATTCAGAACCGAGTATCATCAACATACCCTCCTATAATCCAGAAATCAAGCATAAACACAACATGTATAAAGAAATCAAGGGACAAAGAAACCGATTTAGACAAGCACGCACTAACCGAGATATTCGGGATGAACAAGGGAGGATTCGAGAGAGAAGATGATGGTTGATGATGGGTATCGCCTTTTCAAAAGAGAGAGTTCTAGGGTTTCTATTTTTTTTAAAAGTGTGAAACAGGAAGTCGGTTTCACTTAATATCCACGAATTACCGTTCTGGGCCCTTAATGGGCTTTGCGAATCAATGGGCCGACGAAACACATTCTGTTTCGTCGTGAAGTGCTATGGCGAAACACACTGTTTCGTCGAGATGCTTGATGGCGAAACATATCAGTTTCGTCGGGATGTATATGGCGAAACAGTCTGTTTCGTCGGGTCCTTTCATGTTTTAAACAGTTTAAGTTTTCAACAAGGTGTTTCATGATATACAGCCAAACACAAAATCATGCAACCACAAGTGTTCATTATAAAATAACGTATACAGTTACAAGTTAAACAACTACACAGTCAAAGTCAACGTGCACTAAATGCGAAAAAGAATGTCTGAAACTCGAGTTGTCACACTATACGATACAATACGATTCCATACTATACGATACAATACGATACTATCGTATCATATAGTGTAGTATAGGTCCCTTATAGGTCTTGTATAGGGCTATACTGGGCGTATACGAGGGGTCCAAAAGACCATTATAGCCCTGAATTAGGCCTATACTGGGGGCAATTCAGGGGTTTAATGGTCTTTTGGACCCTTCGTATAGCCCCAGTATAGCCCTATACTGGGCGTCTATTTATATTTTTTTTTTGTTTTTTCTTTTTAAATATTAAAAAAAGAAAACAAAAAAAAAATAATAATAGACGCCCAGTATAGGGCTATACTGGGCGTATACGAGGGGTCCAAAAGACCATTATAGCCCTGAATTAGGCCTATACTGGGGGCAATTCAGGGGTTTAATGGTCTTTTGGACCCTTCGTATAGCCTCAGTATAGCCCTATACTGGGCGTCTTGAAAGGTTTTTTTTTTTTTTTTTTTTTTTTTTTTTTTTTTTAACAAACATTTTATACAATATTAATCGTTTTAGCAAACTTTTATACAAAAACAATAAAACTTTTTTTAAAAAAACAACTCAAATTACCCCACCAAAACACCCATTTTTTTACTCAAAAAACATCACCCTCCAAAAACAATCAAATTACCCTACCAAAACATCCATTTTTCAACTAAAAAAAAAAACCAAAGAGGGGTCCTAATATTAATTATTTAAAATAAAAAAACTTGTTTTTGTATAAAAGATTTGCTAAAACGATTAATATTGTTAAAATTTTTGTTAAAAAAAAAAAAAAAAAAACCCCTTATATACGTCTAGTATAGGCCTATACTGGGCGTATACGAGGGGTCCAAAAGACCAATTTACCCCCAGTATAGGCCTAAATCAGGGGCTAAATGGTCTTTTTTCCCCTAGACGCCCAGTATAGGCCTATACGAGGCGTATACGAGGCAAATAAGACAAAATATGACATAATCAGAGATTCTCTTGGAAATTGAAAAAGGCTATACGCCTCGTATAGGTCTATACGAGGCGTCTTGAAGGGTGTCCAAATAGGCAATAAGGTGTGTAAATATGTAGACCCTTTAGAAAAGCACATATATAGATAGGTTTTGACTTTTAGTTTCTTATAGTTTCATATTTTTAGTTTTTTCCATGCAATAAATTTCTATATAGTTTATAAATTTTATATGTTATTAATTGTTAAATAAAATATAATATATTAAATATCCGGTTCTTAAATCCGGTTCAACCGGTCTAACCGGTTCGACCAGTGAACCAGTAAGATAGCCGAATCGATGTCCGATCCGATTCTGAAAACATTGATTTAGGTGTTAATGGCTCCTAAACAACCATCCGGATGGCAAAAACATCAAAGAGGAAACGAGTTGAAGAATTGTTGAAGTCTCAAAATTTTGTATTTTGTTGGCTCCTAAACAAGCATCCGGATGGCAAAAACGTCACTCATTCAGGCCCTTACGGTATGTCACTCATTCGAATACTATATTTTGTATTTTGTTAGTTGCATTGTTGTATGAAAAAACTAGTTTAAATTACTTATTTCGTTAAGGCCTAAGGGCACGTTTTTTTGAGCTCGAACAGGGTACATGAATTCTCAGGGCCGGCCCTGCCGAGGCTAAACAAATCAAGTGTTTTATGATGCCAGAAGTCCTATGAGAGTGTAGGATCTGAGCTTCTTTGAAAGGACTAACGTCAGAAACCCAACGGGGATAAATTTGATCCGTGTTGACATTGTCTTTATTAGACAGATATTATATATATTTAGAAATACAAGGATACAAAGTGTAACTAGTAGATCTATATAAAGTTGATGTATCTTAAACAATTTGGGTGTTCAACTCCCACTTGGTGCAGAGTGAGGCACTTGTGGGCAATGATAGGAGACCTAGGGAAACCTGGGTTGGATCCTTGAGCCAAACGGGTTTTACCGGTAATTTCACCGTCGTGCCTACGGGCGGGTGGGTTACCGGCTTTTCCCCGGAATTGGTGGTGGATTCGGGTTACTCTCGGAGTACTCCGTTTGTCCAGTGGGTGCCCTGAGAGTGCTCGGGATTGATTTTGTTGGCCTTTAAAAAAAAATTGGGTATACAATAATACGTACGATTAAATTCTGTTATGTTAACGTGGGCAGAAACCAATTGCGAACAACACTAGTTTTACAACACCAGTTTTGGCGCCAAAAGAAAAAAAAAATTGACGTACACTCTGCCAGCCAATTCTACAACATCAGGTTTACAACACCTGCTTTCTCTGCTGTACAACATGGCCATGTTAGCTGCTTTCTCTACAGTTGAGAAAACTTCTCACAACTCCCATAAATTTGGTTTCACCCTAAACCTAACCAGCTACGGATTTTGAAAAACTATGATCCATGTGTTCCTTGTCACGAACAATCTGATAGGCTATGTTGATGGCACCATACCATGTCCTTCTACTATGATAGAACAACCTGCTTCATCCTACAAAGATGCCCCAAGAACATCTCAGCCGAACCCGAATTTTGTGACTTGGGTATCCAATGATGCCTATGTTTGTATGTTGATTATCTCTACCATCTCAGAAGCTTCATTCATCCATGTTCAAGGTACTACTTCTCGCGAATTATGGTAGTCCCTAGAACGTGCTTATGCACCACATACGTCGTCTAGGGAATACAGTCTGAAAACTCAGTTGTTGAAGATTGAGATGAAAGGTGCCCTAGCTAATATTGGGGAAGCTTTTAAAGAAAATACCTCGCCATGCCTGTAATTTTTGCTCTTCGTGGTGAGTATAATGGATTAAAATCCAATATTCTTGCGAGACAGGTTCCAACAACCTTTTCGGAACTCCATGGGTTGCTTTCAGATCATGATTTCATGGTCAGATAGTCTGCACTTGTTCTTACTTCACCCCAAGCCTTTGCAACTTCGGCCATGGGAACTCCGCCACCCACTAACTCGATACAACCTGATGCATTGTAGGCATTGACTCAACTTGCTTCACAACTGGGTTTTCAATTACAACCCTCCAACCCACAGCCACAAGCCTATTTTACCTCCTACAATTTAAACAAGGGTGTGCATATTTGCACACCAATGTGCCTATATGCACACCAAAACCCTAGTAAACCCTAGTTCAAACTGCCTTTACCTACGCATCGTATAGCTCTATACGCAGCGTATAGGGTTACCTCATTTACGGAGCGTTATAGGGTGTTTTAAGGGTTTTTATAGTAATCCAGGATACGAGTGTGCATTTTAAGACACCAAACTAGGGCTATTCACGACCCGAATCGATCAGACCTTTGCTCATGCTCGGTTCATTTACAAACGGATCCGAACTGAGTGTTTTTTCAACCGAGCCAAAGTCGAGCGAGCGCCTTTCGATCCGAGCATTTTTCGAACGAACGTCGAGCGAGTATCGAGCGTTGCAGAACAAACAAGGAAAGTGACAATGGGAGTGCAAGTTATTAGAATAAAGTGCAGTTTCGTCCCTGATGTTTCGTCCAATAGAACACAAGTAAAAATTTAACAAATAACAAGGAATACAAAAACACTCAACTAGTTCTATCGTGATTAACTAAGCGGGAAGATAAATCCTTGACCGATTGAATATACCCTTGTTCTATCAGAAGTTTGAAATTTAATGAACCGATTGAAGTAAAACACTGGCGAGTAGCGATGGAGAAATCAAATAACGATGGCTAATGGGGGGTTTTGATTAGGGTCTTGTACTTCTGAATCGAATGGCGGATTGAGACTTGAGTATTGATCGATGCTTCATATTTTAGTATTTAAAATTTTGACTCAATTGCTCAAATGAACATTTAAGTATTGGACAATGGACTATTGGTATTGGATTTCGATTCTAATTACTTAAATGAGCTCTATTTGGATCTTGGACCAAACATTGTTGATCTTGGTCTCTAGTCATTTCATTAAAAATGATACACACACAAATATATGTGTATATATATATATATATATTAAAAAATAAATCGAGCCAACCGAGCCGAACCGAACTGAGTGGACCTTTGCTCGTGCTCGGTTCGTTTACAAACCGAACCAATCCGAACCGAGCATTTTTTTCAATCGAGCTGAATCGAACGAGCAAATTCCGAGCATTTTTTGAGCGAGCATCGAACAACGTCGAACGTCGAACAATTTGAACAGCCCTACACCAAACAACGTCTCTCTCTTTATTATCCATGACACAATTTTCATTGGGCCATCAATTTAACTATGTGGGCTGCAAGTTTAACGAGCCCACTTAGTTCTTCAATAGTTCATTGTTGCTCAATTGATTTTAGCCCAATTGTGTAAAAGAACAAGCCATATCTATTTCTGATTTCGCCCACATCAGCCTACAATTTAATGATTAGGCCTTTTACACATTGCGTTCACAACTGATGTTCATAGCACACCGTTGTTTTTCTTTCAATCATGACATGCTTAATTTTTTTGAAAGGCCATATTATACAAGCTAACAAAAAGTTATCAAAAAGCCCATAATGTTACATGAAATTTATCGGGTTTTGGAATTTGGATCCATTGCGTCTAATTGATCCAAATTTTATGATTTCTGTTTACAATCCAATGAAATGATAAACATGCTTAATTGGTGACACTTTTTTTTGGTGTATTCTTTGATACTTCCTGTGCCAATTAGACAACTTCCTGTGCCAATTAGACAACAATTAAATTAATGCCAACAAAATTCACAGAGCATATATTTCTTAATCATTTTAACTCACCCTAAACAATAATTAGGCCAATCAATCTATAATTAGATGTCATCTAATTAATTATTTTAAACTAGAGTAATTATTTTCATAACCTAAGTAATAGTGTGATTTTTAGCAAAGGGTTTTATTACCAGATCTTAAACTAGTGTAAATATTTGTAGTGTATTTATATTAAACTAGAGTAGAGTATTTATTTTCATAACTAGAGGAATTACTTAACTAGCTAGCGTAATTATTTTAAGGGAAATTGGCCTGTAATAATCCCACCTAAACCTTATTGGTCATTAGTAATCCCATCTTAAAATATTCCCCCTACCAGTCCCACTTTTCACCTATTTTTCCTACAATGGTCCCCCGTTAAAAAAACTTAACCGTTAAGTTTTTTTTCCAAATTACAAATAGATTTTTTAGGGCTTTTGATTAGAACGACGATACTAGTCCATTGATGTAAAACTTGCCTCGAAACGTGCTCCAAACGTTGAAAACGGCGCTTCAATTCGGGTGTTTAAATTTCCAATTAACCAAAATCAAGTTACTTGGAGCACCATTTCGAAGTAAGTTTTACATCAATGGACTCGTATCATCGTTCTGATCAAAAACCGTAAAAAATCTGTTTGCAATTTGGAAAAAAGCTTAACTCCGTTAAGTTTTTTAACGGGAGACAATTGTAGGAAAAATAGGTGAAATGTGTGACTAGTGGGGGGAATATTCTGAAGTGGGATTATTAATGGCCAATAAAGTCTAGGTGAGATTATTACAGGTCAATTTCCTTTATTTTAAACTTGAGTAATTATCTTATCTTCGTAATTAGAGTAAGTAATTAACTAGCGCAATTATATTGTAGTGTAATTATTTTAAACTAGAGTTATTATTTAAGTAGCCCATGGCTTTATAGCCTAGTGGCATCTTGGCGGTGGGATAAGGCTTTGGGACCAATAGGTCATGGGTTCGATTCCCACAAAGGGGGTTTTCCCATATTTATTGGGTTTCCTCCTGAATTGATGTATAGGCATTATGCCTAATGGAGATGGATATGATCGGGTGGTTCCGCTGATGGTACGATGATACTCCAGTGGTCCGTCAGTGATCCAAATTTGCCGTTCAAAAAAAAGAGTTATTATTTAAGTAACAAGCATAAACGTAGACGAACATCTGAAAGTCTGAACCATTAAAAAACATAGTTTGAAAGCATAAAACCGCAACTAACTACGTAGGAGAAGCTGGTCATTCTCAACAGTTAGTAACTAGTGGAAGGGTGTGGATTGTGAAGGTTGGATATAAGGAAGATGAATTTGAATTTATTAAAAAAAGAGTACAAAGCCATGCATAACGTATACAAGAGGATATCATGCTTGTGTCACAACGTTAGGTAAATAAATAATACTACATTAATATAACACGAAGTTTTTACCCGTGTCAATATTATACCCTTATACAATTAGCAACTTAGGTTATGTCTAATTTGTTTAAAAGTCACACCATTTAGTTTATTTTACTCACACCCTTTCATTTTATTATATTATAGCAACGTAGGTTGCCTTCGTATCGTTTCATTGTAAGGTACCCATTTGAATTTAACTTGGTTGCCTTTAATGAACCATCGCATCGTTTCAT
>CM060366.1:92296121-92381121 GCA_030545235.1 Helianthus tuberosus | reverse complement strand
AATGCAGTTAATTACTCTGTTGTAGAATTCTTCAGTTGTTTACGTCTCTCGCATTTGAAGAGTATCGAATTCACATTTTCAGGTTTCAAGTCGTACAAATTCACCATATCTTCACCACAGGCATCTTTATACATGTATTTTTAGAATTTGTGGCTGTGATTGGGGGAAGTAATTATTGTTTGTTGCCATCTTAAATCCAAGATTCATACGTAACTTTTTTTCTATTTTTTCCTGATGCTCTGATACCCTTTGATGAATTGAATGTGTATTTATAGGTTTGGTAGTTGTGTTGGTTGACGGTTATTTTCGTGGGTGGTTACTTGAGAAAAGACACGGCCGTTAACTAAATTGTTTTGTTTTTTAAAAGGTGTCGTGAAATTGGCTATAATAATAATGTATAATATATATTTAGAATGTTATAGTATTCAAATATATGTGTTTGAATAAGCTGTATCGTTAACCTAAGGGGTGGGGTTTCTTGGGTTTAAGATTTTAGAATATGACGGGTTACAACCTCCACTAATTGTTAGACTTAGAATAATATTTAATGATACGATATGATAATCTCATAAAGAATTATCCTTTTATCAAATTAAGTTGTGGTAAGTGTCAACCATCAACCGGTGTGTTAAATATGCTGTCCTTTTTTATGTGTTGGTTTGAACATCCGGTATATAATAAGAATAATATTGAATAATACGATGTGATAATTTCATAAAAAAATCACACTTTTATTAACTGCCCGGGTTGTGTTGAATGTGGTACATGTTGGTCTGGTTAGCCGGTGGTTTTAAAAGGCTTTAACTTGTTTTAAGGGGTTTGATGCTTTAAAATCTAAAGCATGGTGACTTTTTTTTTTTTTAAAAGAGATGTAATATAGCTAAAAGTTGTGACTTTCTATGTAAGGTGTACAATATATTTAAAAGTAAATTGAAGGGTTGTGTCTTTTTGAGTAAGAGGTGTGATATTGTTAAAAGTTGTGACTTTTATTATGTGTGGGGTATAATATATTTAAAAGTAAATTGAAAGGTTGTGAATTTTTTAACGGGTGTGATTCAAACCATTGTGTCTTAAGTTACTTTAAAAGTCACCACTTTTCATTTTAAAAAGGCAACCCAAACAAAGGTATTTGTTAAGCAAAGGGGTATGTATGTGTGATGTGAAGAGACACAATTATTAAGTTAGCCTAACATACCCAAGTTACTTTTTGTAGGGTTATATAACAAAGGTATTTGTTAAGCAAAGGGGTATGTATGTGTGATTGTGAAGAGACACAATTATTAAGTTAGCCTAACATACCCAAGTTACTTTTTGTAGGGTTATATATAATATATAATATATAATATAGAGTAGGAGTTCTGCGGAAAGTGTGTTTTTCCTAGAAAGTCTAGGAAGCGATCTGGGCCCTCTGATTGGTGTTTTTAATGGCTTAGATCAAATGGATGACATTTTTCGTAATATCTGAGTTATATAATTAGAGACTTTTAATATAGTGATGGTATTTTGGTAATTTGGATGTGTTTTAAATCAGTCAAGAATTAAACTGCCATATCAATAACCAATCCCTAAAATCATGGGACTTCCCCTCTTTCTCTCTCTCTCTCTCCCTAACCGCAACCAAAGAAGAACACTATCTACGCAAGATATTCAAACTTCAGGGAAACATTTGAGAGCACATTTACAGCTAGATGAAGGAGACGTAAGTTATTTTCATACACCACTTTTTTCGTATTAAATTAGTTTACACATTAAAAAAACATGTATTTGATTTTGGTTTATCTACATTTTGAGTGTAGGTATGTGGGTACATGTGTTTTCCAAGGATCATGTGACAGGGCCTTGCTGTTAAAACACAGCGTCAAGAAATCTGCTTGTTGTTAAAACACAGTGTCAAGGAAATCTGCTTGCTGTTAAAACACAGTGTCAAGAATCCTCCAGCAATCTGCTTGCTGTTAAAACACGGCGTCAAGAAATCTGCTTGCTGTTAAAACACAGCGTCAAGAAATCTGCTTGCTGTTAAAACACATTGTCAAGAAATCTTGCTTGCTGTTAAAACACAGTGTCAAGAATCCTCCAGCAATCTGCTTGCTGTTAAAACACAGTGTCAAGAATCCTCCAGCAATCTGTTTGCTATTAAAACACAGCGTCAAGAAATCTGCTTGCTGTTAAAACACATTGTCAAGAAACACAGCGTCTTGTAACGATTTAAATTGAAACTGTCAATTTGATTTAAATGGAATATTTAGTTTCCATAATCTTCTGGTTAGTTAGTTATCCTAATAAAATAATCCATAATTAAAATAATATTCAAATTACACAATTGCCCTTTTAGTTAAAATCCTTCAATGCCACATGTCGCGTTCTTATTGCTTCCTAGACTTTCTAGGAAAAACACACTTTCCGCAGGAACCCTACTCATATAATATATACACACAATTATCGAAGTCAGGGGGTGAACAAACTGATGTTGGGCACTTTTATTAAAAGTTTAAAACCAATAAGGAATCACCAGAACACATAAACCAGCGAATTAAAATTGGCCCCATCATCAACCATTATATTTTCTTGCTGTTATATTTGTTCTTTCAAATCCCGGCTTCGGCCACCGATGATACAATCCTGATTATTTTGTAACAATTTTTTCGTGTTGTTCGTTTATATATTTTTAGCCTCTGATCATGACAGCGGGCTAAAGAAACAAGAAGAGAAAAATGTGGACGAGAAGCGGGTTGGACAGGAAAAAAAAACAAAAATCAGTGATGTCTTTCTGGTAAAAAATCAACTAATTAGATGCCTTTTACATTGAGTTGCGAATGGAATTAATTCATTCCTTCAAATGGAGATGGAATTTCAATTTCTTTTCAGAATTTCCTAACCAAAAAGGCTGTGAATTTTTAATGAAATCAGTTCAAATTTCTTTAAATTCAAATTTCATTATAACTTTTCAATTCCTTTCGTAGGCATTCCATGAACCAAACGACCCTTATAGAACAAAGTTAAAGAATTTTCGCTTTCATAGACATTTCGTGAACCAAACGATCCCTATAGAATAAACTTAAAGAATCTTCTCTTCTAATATAGTAATACTAAACATTTATAATCAACATCCCGCCGCAGAGCGCATGGTAGTGCCTGATGGTCCATGATATTGCATTTTTAATTCAAAAGTACATAATTTTTAAATCATTAAATGTACATGTCCAATTGACCCATTCGACATGACTGCATATTTTGGAGGTTTATGATATTTTATATGCAAATATAATTATTGTTCTTTACATTAATCAGTTTTTTTTTTAATTTGGTTTCAACACGTTGTTCGCCGGAAATAATTGTCGGAGAAATAATTCACTGTTCGGCTTGATCAAACATGAATGACGACGAAATATGGGTGTCGATTTGGAATGGATTTTGAAGGGCTGAGAAAGAGATACATGGATATTGAAGATTTGTAGATTTGGATGGAAGTTACGATTTGGAATGATTATCTTAATTCCGATTATAATTTATTTATTACGGTATGAATATCTTACACTGTGTTCCCGAGTTAAGTTAAGGAGAGAAAAGAGAGGATTCTCTCCTTTTCTTTTCTTTCTCTCCGTTTCTTTCCAAATTGGAAAGATTAATTTTAGGCAAAAAATCTCTCAGTTTCTCTTCTTTTCTCTTCTTTAGTGAAATTCTGGAACACAACTAAAAATTATTTCTTTCCAAATCTTTTCTTTTCTCTCATTTAATGAAACTCGGGAACACAGTTCTAATTGTTATATACATTTATTTAATTTAATTTAATATGGTACTTATTTGGAATTTGGAAATTGCCGAGAGCAGAGAATGCACCATATCCTTAAATTTTTTAATATTTAATTTCATATATAGGTTTTGAAGATACATATCCGAGGCCGGACATAACCCATTGGGACAAACCGGACTCCACTTGAACGGACATCTCAGATATGTCCGACTTCCCTAACTCCGAGGACGAACCTCCATTCAAGTACGTCTGGACGAATGACGTCATCTCAGTTGACCATTATAAATACCCCATCAAGTACAAAACCAAGTACGATTTTCTGAACCTTCGTCCTTATTTTCTCTCTCTACTTTCTCTCTCTACCAATACTTATCCTCACGCCGGAGGGTGGTCGCAGAGGGGCCCTCCCATCTCTGCGGCGAGACTAACGGTTTTCTGTTTTGTAGGACGATCCTCCAACTCATTTACAAGATCCAAACCCTCGATTACAGGTTCCGGCCTTAACTCGATTCTTTGGTTCTTCAATTGGCGCCATCCGATCTCATAGCTCACAGTCCTTCACTTCGGTGAATTTCTTGAGCAACGAACTGACCTATGGCGGCCTCAGGTTCTGTGAATCTAGGATCCATGGCTGTTAGTACGCAAACTACAGCACCAGCAAGCACTGTTTCCACAGTCTCAGCTCCTTTAAGCTCGGGACCAGGAACAACTCTGCCATTTATACTAATTCCCACTTCGCAAGCATCAGAATTCGATGCGGAATTTCTTTCCATAAATGCAAGCCTTCTACGAAGATTAAAAGCTCAACAGGATAGAGATGAACAGATCCTCGATTTACGAACCAGGCTCTTTCATGATGAAACTCCGGTAAGGACTATGGGTCCTACAATATTCACCTCTCCTACTTTCTCCATAGTTGTTACTTCGGAAACTTATAATGGATATGTGCAGGGTTCCTCCGGACCATCTCCAGCAATGACAATACGAAATGAAACGCAAATGGAAGTAGTTAACGATCCGGAACTCACCAAGCCATATCATCCGGTTTCCATGACTGCTAAATCCAAGTTCAGCGCCCGCATCACACATGCCAAGCTCCCTCCGAAGCTCAAAATGCCAACCACAGTAAAGAAATATGATGGTACGACCGATCCGGACGACCACATGTTTGACTTCGACGGCGCTGCACGTGTGGAACAGTGGCCGATGCCGGCATGGTGCTTCATGTTCGCACAAACTTTAACCGTGGCTGCTCAGGTGTGGTTCGATGCGTTGAACGAAGGAGAGATCAACGATTTTGAAGAATTCCGAAGGTTATTCCTCCCGAACTTCAGCCAACAAAGGCACTACTCCAAAGAAATCACCGAAGTTCACTACATCCGGAGGAAAGATGGGGAATCCTTGGATAGTTTCAATGACCGATTCAATCGAGAAAGTATGCAGATCAGTGGGGTCGTGGACCAATTAAGAATCTCCGGATTCTGTCATGGTCGAAAAGTTGCACAAAAATCTCCCAAAGACGATGGAAGTACTCATGGAGCGAGCTAGAGCTTTCGCCAGGGGAAAAAACGCATGTAATCCAGCACCGGAGTCTGATCATAAAATGTCTTCCTGGAAGAAAAATGGTGGGTCCGTATTTGATAAAACTCCGTCCGGAAGTAGGGGACGATCACACCCATACAACAGAAATGATAGGCCTCAACGGGGAAGGAGCTCCGGATCAAGATTTTACAATCTATCGGATCTCTCCAAAACTCCTAGTGAAATTCTCAGTGCCGAAGGAGCAAACTTCCCCACCCCACCAAAACTCCGAAATCCAGGTGACAAGAACTCCAAGAAATATTGTGATTACCATCATGCACGAGGTCATAATACGGACGATTGCTGGTCCCTAAAGCAAGAAATAGAAAAAGTAGTACGGTCCGGTAAGCTGTCACATTTGGTTAAAGAAGTGAAAGAAGGAAAATCTTTAGGGAACTCGGCAGATAATCCGAACAATCAACCAGCAATTTGTATGATCAAGAAAGTGGATAACCAGGGCATTAAACTGTCCAATCAACATATGGCCGCTTGGATGCAACAACCGATTGCTTTCCCTCCAATTACCCCCGGAGAAATCAAAGACGGACCAATCATAGTGTCTGCGATAATAGCAGGCCACAAAGTCCGGAGAATTTATGTTGACAGCGGAAGTGCCACTGAGATCATGTACCAACAGTGTTTCCAACAACTGGCTCCGCAAACCAAAGCAAAACTGATACAAGTCTCTATGCCGTTAGTAAGCTTCTCCGGAGAGGTGGTACAGCCAATTGGGCAAATCACCCTACCAACAACGTTGGGAGCCGGAAACCTGGTCAGAACCGTCAACTTGACATACCTGGTGGTGGGAGCAAGATCCGTCCACAACGTCATACTAGGGAGGCCAGGGATGTGCGCCTTCGGTATTATCAGTTCTACCATTCATGGGTCTTTAAAGTTTCCCACCGAAGCAGGAGTAGCAACTTTACACTCCGAATCAACAATGTGCGTAGCTGAAATACGACAAAGCGAGGGTAATGTGCAACCTCCGGCCCTCCATACAGAGGAGTGGGCTATACATCCACATTTTCTGGAGCAAAAAATCATCGTTGGGGCTCAGCTCCCCGAACGTACCAAAAAACGGCTATGGAAGCTTCTGTCTAGTTCGCTTGATGTATTTGCATGGCAAACTTCTGACATGGTCGGAGTTCCTCGGTGTTTGGCCGAACACAAGTTGAAAGTATCACATTTGGCAAAGCCAGTCGCTCAAAGAAAAAGAAATATGGCTCCATCCCATCACAAAGCCATCTCCGAGGACGTACAGAAACTGCTAAGCGCTGGAATTATCAGGGAAGTGCGGTATTAAACATGGGTTTCCAACCCGGTGATGGTAACGAAGAAAGACAAAACTTGGAGAATGTGCGTCGATTTTTCGGATCTGAACAATGCATGTCCGAAGGATTGTTACCCTTTGCCGGAGATCGACTTAAAGATTGATTCCCTTTCCAGCTTTCGCCTTAAATGCTTTTTGGACGCATATAAAGGTTACCACCAAATACAGATGGCTTTGGAAGACGAGGATAAGACGACGTTCGTAACAAATGAAGGTCTCTTCTGTTAAACCAAAATGCCGTTCGGATTAAAAAACGCCGGAGCGACGTACCAGAGGTTGATGGAGAAGGTGTTCAAAGATCAGATCGGAAGGAACTTAGAGATTTATGTGGACGATTTGGTCATCAAAAGTCAAGCCGAAGATAACATGATCGATGACATACTCGAAACCTTTACTAGGCTTCGGAGTGTCAACCTTTAGCTTAATCCCAAAAAATGTTCTTTCGGTTTAGAAGAAGGGAAGTTTCTGGGCGTATGGATAACTCAATCCGGAATCCAGGCACACCCGGATAAGATCAAAGCGGTAATCTCCATGCAACCTCCTAAAACGGTCAAGGAAATTCAATCACTGAATGGTAAGTTGGTAGCCCTCCATCGCTTCATCTCAAAAGCGGCCGACCGAACTATTCCCTTCATGAATATATTGAAAAGACGAACTGGAAAAGGTCAGATAGAGTGGACAGCGGAGGCTGATTCAGCATTCCAGGAATTGAAAGTTTGTCTTGGATCTTTACCCACTCTGACCGCTCCAATCACCAGAGAAACCGTCACTGTTTATCTCTCCGCTTCACATTTCGCCATCAGTACAGTACTTGTGGTGCACCGGAACCAAGCACAAATACTGGTCTACTACGTAAGCCACATCCTAAAAAATTATGAAACTCGGTACCCGATGATTGAGAAATTGGCGCTTGCGTTAGTACATGCATCCAGACGTCTCCGAAGGTATTTTCAGGCTTTCAATATAGAAGTACAGACTGACCTCCAGATTCAGCAAATTCTTAGAAAGCCAGAGGTTTCCGGACGTCTCACCAAATGGGCAATTGAACTCAGCGCTTTCGATATTACCTACCGAACGAGAGGCTCGGTAAAAGGTCAGGCTGTGGCAGATTTTCTTATGGAGGTACCAACCGGGGAAAGCACCAAAGAAAAGTCCACCCTCCCGAGGGTATGGAACTTGTACACGGACGAAGCCTCCAGTAAAGAAGGATCGGGAGCGGGTTTAATTTTGATAGACCCGGAAGGAATAGATTATACTTATGCTCTGCGCTTTAAGTTTAAAACTTCAAACAATGAAGCAGAATATGAGGCCCTCCTCGCAGGACTCCAAACTGTAGCCAAGGCTGGTGCAACCTCCGTACTGGCTCATGTTGATTCATTGCTAGTCGCCAACCAGGTTAGCGGAGAGTATGAGGCACGGGAAGAAAACATGATCCGGTATCTAAGTCAAGTCAACAGTTTAATCTCCTCGTTTGACTCTTTCAAAATAGTTCACATACCACGGAGTAAGAACAAAAAGGCGGATGCTCTAAGCAAGCTTGCGTCCGTAGCATTTTGTCACTTATCCAAAGAAGTGTTGGTCGAAACTTTGCAAGCCCCGACCATCCAACATATGGTGTCCGTTATGTCAATCTCCGTACAGGAGAAATCATGGATGACCCCGATCTTAGACTATTTGAAAGACGGCACACTCCCAGAGGAAAAAGCTCAAGCTCGGAAGCTAAGGGTGAAAGCATTGCAATATCAGGTTCACGATGGGAAACTCTATCGAAAGACCTTTTTAGGTCCGCTCCTAAAATGCCTGACTCCAGAAGAGGCCAGCTATGTCATAAGAGAAATTCACTGGGGGATATGCGGCATCCACTCCGGACCGAGGATGGTCGTAGCCAAAGCCATGAACGCCGGATATTTCTGGTCGGGCATGCATCAAAGCGCTGTCAATGAATTGCAAGCATGTGAAGATTGTCAGCGGCACGCTCCCATCAGTCACCGAGCTAAAAACAATCTCGTCCCTGTAACTTCGGCATGGCCATTTCAAAAGTGGGGGATTGACATCGTCGGTCCTTTCCCTGTTTCCACCGGAGGAGTGAGGTTCTTGTTAGTAGCCATCGACTACTTTACAAAGTGGATTGAGGCCAAACCTCTCCGAACTATCACTGGGAATCAAGTGCTGAGATTCGTTTGGGAAAACATAGTATGCAGATACGGAATGCCGCTCTGTATAGTCAGTGACAATGGGAAGCATTTCGTAGAAAAACCATTCAAAACCTGGTGTGAAAGAATGCACATTGAACAAAATTTTGCCTCGGTAGCCCATCCCTAGGCCAATGGGCAGGTAGAAAGAGCCAACCGCAGTATTGTGGAGGGCATAAAAAAGCGTCTGGGGAAAGAAGGCGTTTCTTGGGCATATGAACTTCCGCACGTCCTGTGGGCTCACCGGACGATGCCAAAAACAAGCACGAGGGAAACTCCTTTCAGCTTAACGTACGGTACGGAAGCGGTCATCCCCGCCAAAGTAGGGATACCTACCCCTCGCATGATGCAAAATCAAGAAGTGAACGAACAAGAACTCCGCCTGAACCTCGACTTGGCCGAAGAAAGAAGAGAACTAGCGGCTATCCGAGAGGCAAAGTACAAAAAAGAGTTGGAAAAACATTACAACTCGAAGGTGAAGGAGGTCCGGTTCAAGGTCGGAGATTACGTTATGCGGAGTAACGAGGCAAGTCTGGCTGAGGGTACGGGAAAAATGGCTCCGAAGTGGGAAGGCCCTTATCAAATTAATACCGCGGGAAAAGATGGTGCTTACACGCTCAGTAGGATGGACGGAACCCTCGTCCCTCGTACCTGGAATGGAGCACACCTCAAGAAATGTTTTCTTTGAAAAACTTCATGATATTTTTGAAATAAATTTGTAATACGGAGGCTATGACCTCCGTCATCTTTACTTTCCTTGTAATGCGGATGGTTTTACCCGCACAAAACAACCTTATATTTCCAAGAACCGCGGAGGGTTTTACCCGCGGATTACTTTAAATGTTTCTACCATGTGTTAACCGGAGAAGTATACTCCGGATAGATTAAATAGAATGATAAAAATTTCTATCATTAACAAAAAGTTGCAACATAAAAAATATCATCGGCCGAATCAGGGATACCAGCCCTAAAAGGGTAAGAATGAACTGGCATCGTTCGTATTTTTTCCTTCATTTAAAAATTATCCTAAAAAATAAAAACAAATCGGATCCGTACCTAAAAAAGAACGTTTAAAAAGCAGAAAAATGTAAACACAAAAAGCATGGACGCATGCACGACCAAGTGATTACATCAATGTTGACCGGATTAATATAACCGGAAACTACAAAAATCATTTACATGTTAAAAGGATAATTGTCATGAACACAAGTATGGTGAGAACATCATTACATTCCGAATAAAAAATAAGGTGCATACCCCAAAGTGCCGGGAATGTCCACCTCCTAAAAAGAGTTAAAGCTAAAAATTTCCAAGGTGCATGCCCCAAGAAGCCGAGCATGTCCACCTCATTCCTTCGAAGTCTCTCCGCTTGCAAAGAAAAGAGCATCCTTAATCTTGGAAAGTGGTTCGTGGGCAAGCTTCGGAAGATCTTCCACTACCGGAAAGGTAAGAGTGTCAAAACAAACAATCGCCGCATTCAGCTCCTCTACTGCATTGCGATTTAGCATCGGAATATCAGCATAAGGAATCTTTTTCTTTAAGGCATGAAGATAGCCATTATGAAGACCGGAGTTGACACCCACGGCGCTCATTGCATTATTAACAGCGGCAACCGCGGCAGTCATCTACGGACCTTTATGAATGTTTTTAGCAAGAAGTTTGGCTCCTTCCGAAAGCATCCAAGTCTTAGTCGCCTGAAGATCCTCCACCTGAGCTTTCAAAGCTGCATTCTCCGTCTTGATCTCTTCCTCATGCCCTTTCATCTCTTCAATCTGTGCTTTCAAATCGGCCTCCCCTGATTTTAGCACATCCCGCTCTGACAAGAGTGTTAGTAAAAAATAGTAAAATAAAAGTGATTAAATCAAGCAAGGTACATACCAACTATCATATTCGCATAAGCCAAACAAGCGTTCGTAAAAGACTCTTCCATCTTCGCTAAAACCGTCTTATGCTCTTCGTCCTTCTGCTTCATAGATTCAGAGAAACTTTTTAACTCGGCTGATATCCTGTCACGATCTTCCGCCGCAGAGGCCGCAGCTGCTTAGGCTGACTGATTCTGAGTAATCAAGGACTTAAACTTTTCTTGTTGAGCCTGAAGGTCTTGGGTAAGCTGCGCAATCTTTTTCTCCATATTCGGAGCCCCCCGAATCTTGCGTTTCAAAGAGCGGGTCACCTTTTCCAAATTTTCCCTCACCGACTCCGCTTTGACCCACCTCCGGTAAAGCTCCGACACAAAGATGTTCGACTGAGCTTGATTAGTCAGAACCATGGCACCCAGATCTTGGTTTTTCAATTTTTGGCTCCTGGCATGGTCCAACGGAGTATTGATGTTAAAGAGAAAAGTTCTGGCAACAAGTTCATCCATCACCGAATCTTTATTCCGGATATCCCAATCCGGAATGAACTTCTCCTCAGCCGTCGATGGGTCGATCTCCATATCATCCGAGAATGCATCTGCATATCGAAAAAAGGACATCAACTCAGGTCCGAACCAAGACGAGGGAAGAGAAGACACTTGGTCTTCCTCATCATCAATCAAACGGTCCGGACCCAAAGACGAGTCCAAAATCGTACCTGAGAAAGTCACCACTTTCGGTTCGCTATGAGTTTTTTCCTTCTCCTTGCCCATAGCTTCTGGGATCTCCGTCTCCATACTCTCCATTTCACTAGTGGGAAGAAAACCACCAGAAAAGGTAGGGGTTGGTTCAGATCGAGTCCGTGCGGCTTCTTCCCTAGAAAACTTGCCGCCGGTAAGGTGCTCATCCAACTCAAACATCACGTCACCACCGGAGTGAGAGGAACCTTTCTTAACCTTCTTCATCCTCGGCATCGGAAGAGGATCAGAAGAGCGGATCTGTACAGACTCAGTTTTCCTCTTACGAACAAGAGCTTGCTGATCTACCTCATGCATAACACCTTTGCTTTTCAAAGAAGCAGAAGCGGGACGGTACTGAAGGGCTTCGTCCAAACTACGAACCTCCGAATCACTGTCCACGTCGTCTAAAATCGACCTCTTACCAGCCTGAGATCCGGAGGAACCAGCAGCACCTTTTGTAGGCGTTGGAATGGAAGAGGTAGCTTTTACAGCGGCTTGTTCAGATGTGTTTTGGGGAATCACAGGCCGGATCTCTTGAGCCGAAGGAGCCACTTGCTTCATTAGAGGAACTTCATCTTCGCCTTGATCTTCAAAATCAAAATCAAGAACGTCAAAGCTAGGAACCTTCAGAGCATCTCTAAGAGACATTATGGAACCTGCATTATCAAAATAAAAAACAAGTTAGTAAAGTAGCAAAAGAAAAGTGCCGAAGGGGAAGCAAACGGCCGGAACTTACGATCACGCTTTCTGCAAATAACCGGCCAATCCCTATCCCCTTGGCTCCAAGAAAAACAGAGTCGACCCAGTAAAAGAAAATGCTCATGAAGGGGACGAATCGGGGACTTGTGCTCAATTAAGGCACGAGCCAGTTCTTGGTCGAAGACGAAGTCTTCACCCAGATCGAAGGACATTGTCTGGTCCTTAAAACGCCACCCCATATCCTCCGGAAGACAACGATCGTCCAACCAGAAAAAATTATCTTTCCAGTTTTTCAAGCTGGATCGTTCGTCGGAGGAAGGGGGAGGTATACCCTTCCGATGGGCAAACGTATACCAATCCCCGGCGGTAATGAATTCGTAGAAGTACCGGAAGACATTCAAGTCCGGTCTCCGATCCTGGGCACGACAGGAAATTTCAAAATGACTCACACGACTCAGACCGAATGGATTAACTTGACAGATATGAACCCTAAAAAATTGAAGAACCCTAATAAAAAAACGGGAGAACGGAACCCTGTAATTCGCGAAATTGCAGACGCGAGTATAAAAGGGAAACTTCCCTTGACGAAAGGGGTAAATGGTTTCGTCCTTTGAGGGAAGGACCGGGTGAAGATCTAGAGGGATCCTATATTCTCGAACAAACTTATCCAACTGACGTTGGGTAAGAATGCTCACACTCGCGGACATGTTGTCTTTACCCGGAGCCATAATATAAAAGGACGCACCTTGAAGAAGAAGAGACTTAAGTGAAAACGAGAGGGTAACAGTGGAGAAGAAGAGGATGAGATGAAAAAAGGGTAAAAATGAAATGGTAAATGCTGGTTTTATAGAAGGTTTAAGTCGGTTAGGGATGGTCAAATCGAACCGTCACCTCAACAGACTCTCACGGATTCCAACACAGGGATTCACAACTATCACGTGTGGGTGACTGACGGTCAAGTCATTTAAGTCACCCACGCCATGTCAGCACCATTCAGACCACACCACGACATTTTACCTGGACCACTCCAGCAACGACACGTCATTCAGACAAGACAATTCACAAACATTTTGCCAAGTCCCTACGGAACTTAACAAACTGGAGGACTTGAAGATACATATCCGAGGCCGGACATGATCCCTTGGGACGAACCGGACTCCACTTGAACGGACATCTCAGATATGTCCGACTCCCCTAACTCCGAGGACGAACCTCCATTCAAGTACGTCTGGACGAATGACGTCATCTCAGTTGACCATTATAAATACCCCATCAAGTACAAAACCAAGTACGATTTTCTGAACCTTCGTCCTTATTTTCTCTCTCTACTTTCTCTCTCTACCAATACTTATCCTCACGCCAGAGGGTGGTCGCAGAGGGGCCCTCCCATCTCTGCGGCGAGCCTAACGGTTTTCTGTTTTGCAGGACGATCCTCCAACTCATTTACAAGATCCAAACCCTCGATTACAGGTTCCGGCCTTAACTCGATTCTTTGGTTCTTCAGGTTTGATTCATAGACAACGGAATGGGCACTCACTCATCAAGAGGCACTCACTTATCAAGAGTTTAGAGTCTCAACGGTATGCAACTAATTTTTCTGTTTTAGTTTTTAGTTATGTACTGTGAAGTTTTATTCTTTTGAAATAAAGACAAACAAATCAATATTAGGATAATTTGAACCAATTTTACCCGAATAGTTAAAGTATGTTACATTCTTTTACACACAAAAAAAAAAAAAAAAAAAAAAAAAAACCCAACAGTGGGCATAATTAGATTTTAGTCGCTATTTTAAAGTCAATCTATTACGAAAACTCAAACCGTAGGTAATGGGTTTGGTTTGGCCTGGTTTTATTTTTCAACGGTTAAGTAAAATAATATTGGTTAATTTAATTGTGACTAAATGTCTATCTTAGATTGGGTATTATAATTAAGTAATTCCTTAAAAGACTTGGTATTTTAACATAAAACGCTTTAGTGTGGTATTGTAGAATGGGGATAAAGCAAAATGGAAAGAATATTTTGCTTAAAATTAAGAATTTTCACATTTCATGTAGTGATACTAAAATTAAGAATTTCGCATAAAAATAATCAATGTCCCGCTACAACGCGCGGGTTAGCATTAACTCGTTTGCAACAATTAATAAGAAACCGTACATGAAAAATGAGAAAACGTGTTTCAAAAGCAGTATATTGCAGTCAAAGAATAGTCATCATATGAACGTTAAATAAATCTTATTATCATAACAAGAAGGAAGAAAAAACAAATTATGGTTCAGATTTTTTTTTTTGGACAGAACGTAGCATTTCATTAGATATTGCCCTGCCATGCCAATCACGTAGTGAGCTACTTCTTTAGTCATATATATAATAAATATGTCCATCCTCTATATATAGACCAGATTCCAAGCTTAGAGAGCACCTCAACATCTACCAACTTATCAACAATCTTAATCCTCTATAACGTCATGGGTCGTTTGTCGTTCAATACATTAATCGTCCTAGCAGCACTGCTTGTTTTTGGGATGTGGGCATGCGAAGTCACTTCTCGAACTCTAAATGAAGAGAACATGATACAAAGGCACGAACAATGGATGGCACGCTACGGGCGTGCATATAAAGATGATTTGGAGAAAGAAACACGTTTCAAGATATTCAAGAACAATGTGGCCTACATAGAAGCATTCAACAATGCTGGCAACCGCGCCTATAAGCTTAGTGTTAATGAGTTTGCGGACCAAACAAATGAAGAGTTTAAGGCCACTCGTAACGGATTCAAGTTCCCATCCACACCAAGATCTGGTCAAACCACGCCCTTCAGGTATGAAAATGTGACCGCGGTTCCATCTAGCATTGATTGGAGGAAGAAAGGAGCTGTTACCCCGATCAAGGATCAAGGCCAATGCGGTAAGCACATCATGGTTTCCAATTAAGAAACACTTCTTTTTTGCTATGGTTTATATATATATTTTTAAACATTATTGGTTTAAAAATCAATAGGAAGCTGTTGGGCATTTTCGACAATAGCTGCTACCGAAGGAATTACAGGAATCACCACGGGAAAACTGATTTCACTCTCTGAGCAAGAACTTGTGGACTGTGACAGGAGTGGTGAAGACCAAGGGTGTGAAGGCGGATACATGGATGATGGGTTTGACTTTATAGTAAAAAACAAAGGGATAAACACAGAGGCTGCATATCCTTACGAAGCAGCGGATGGAACTTGCAATGCAAAGAAAGAAGGTGTTGCTGCAGCCAAGATCACGGGACATGAGGATGTACCTGCCAACAGCGAGGCGGCACTGTTGAAGGCTGTGGCTATGCAGCCTGTTTCTGTTGCCATTGACGCGGGGGAGGCTGACTTCCAGTTTTACTCTAGTGGTGTTTTCAATGGAACTTGTGGTACTGAACTAGACCATGGGGTTACAGCTGTTGGGTATGGAATCAGCGCTGATGGCATCAAGTACTGGCTCGTGAAGAACTCATGGGGCACGGTTTGGGGTGAAGAAGGATATATTAGGATGCAGAGAGATGTTGAAGCTAAAGAAGGGTTATGTGGAATTGCTATGATGGCTTCTTATCCAACTGCTTGATACACAATTATATATATATACCCAAAACTAGCACATTAATGTTAAATATGCTTCCAATTGTGTCATTAAATGTTGGGGACTGTTTGTAAAACTCGGTGTACCTGTATGTAAATAGAAGGGTTATGTGGAAACTCGGTGTACAGTCATTAAAGAAGGGTTATGTGGAATTTGATGTATTTTATAAAAAAAATGTTTACATGTATTGACAACCCAACCGAAAACAAAGGAGGCAAAATGTATGTTCTAGCGTATCATTTTCGTTTTCTATTAGCACGCATGCAGCCAACACATAAAAGTCGTATGTACTAAATCTATAAAGTAAGGAAAATTTTGGCACTTAGAGATGTTTGGTTTGTATTTTATTTCACAAAACTATAGTAAGCAACAGTTTGGCACCAGAGTCAGTAACTAGAGAGCAACATCTACTTCTTAATCAAGCTAGTCAACAGACCCCTTGGGCTCACCAGAAACATCTTCTTTCACATCCTCCTCATGCTGCTGCTTCTTTTTACCTTTTGATTCATCTTTATCTTCAGCTACTTCCACATCCTGCTGCAGCTTTTCGCCTTCTGTTTGACCAGAACTGGAACCAGAACCCGAAGCAAAAGCAGCTCGCACAAGGTCATCCATCTGAGGAATACAAGATTCCATACCCTCCATCACCTCACTAAAAGTAAGTTCTTCAAACAACATCGCCAACTCATCTTCTGCTTCAAGACATTCCCCAGGCTGAAACAACAAAAAGTAATAAACAACCAATCAAGTTTTTAAACAGCTTAAGCTAAACTATCACCTCATAGACTTGTGAGTGAATTAACGAAACAGCCCTGATAACATGTGCCTTGGGACCATATATGTTCACTATTCTCTCATAATTTGGACCATCAGCAGGAGGTTGATCATCAACCTGAACATTCACACCAATTTAATAACCAAATTTGCGATTGTTTATTTGTTACAAGTCAATATGTAGCATACCCGCAACCAAGCACCAGATACTACTTCAATTGCCAAGACATTATTGCCATTTTCTCCAACGAGACACTCAACCTATATATACAAGCAAAAAGGACAACAACAACAACCAAATGATTAAATTGAAGACCCTAGTTTTTGTTCCACTAGAGCGTAGATTTATTACCTTGTCCACGTGGATTCTGATATCATGCTTATGTACCTTTGGTGGCATCAGAATTACTGGAAAACTGGGCCTACATATGTCTGCATACAGTTTAGAATGTGTGAGCATGAATCGAAGCTAAAGAGTACCATATTTTCATAGCAAGAGTCACTGGTCAATGAATATGTAAAGTTGAAATAGAAACTGGCCTCTAGGATTTTGTCTAGGATGAGTTCTTCAGCCGTTTTAACTTGTTCGACAGTACCCAGTAAGTCAAGAATCGACTGAAAATGCTGATCAGCTTCAGCTTCAGTTAACACCCCAATTGTGGCTTTTGAGACTTTGTGAATCCGATCCATATCTTCAAAATCTTTGAAAAGCTGTGAACAGATCAAATTATGACAAAAACTAGGTCCTTATAAGGAAACAGATCAAATGTGTAATGAAACATACTTCCGTATTACGAATCCGGTATGCTTTCCTATCTAGTTTCGTGTCACACCCGCTCATAGCGGAAACGCAAGGTGTGATCTGTCTGGTTTTCATTGCATAAATATCGATGTACATGAACAAACTATATGAATAAAACATACTCCATTGCCATTACATAGTGTTTCAAAAGATTACAACATAAGTTTAGTGTGTCGGTTACAAACCATTAACATGAAAATAAAGCGTTATTGTTTCATACATTAACTTGAAATAAACCACAAAGGTTTAAACCATCATATTTCCGCAAAGAGGCGGAATATAATAGTTAAACCCTTCAAAAGATGGCATGGAGTTCCTGTACTTGTTATCTTGACTGGAAAATCCGACATGGTCCTTTAATTCCCTGAAATACATGTTAAGTTTGGAAAACATCAACAAAAGTTGGTGAATTCATGCAATTTAGTTGTAAACGATGTATGAAAAATGTGAGTTGTAGTATGTAAAGCGTCAATGAAATCGTTGATCATTAATGTTTTGCAAGGACATTAATATGTGTGCCGAAAAAGGAAGCAAACCAACCCTAGACGATTTTATGCCGATTCCTATCGACTGGGACACAAACGCACTCTTCTGTATGGGTTCACGACCAAGAGTGGGGCTCGCCAAAACCCAATAGATCTAGTCCTTTGTTCCTTGGTCCAAACTGGATTAATGGTGCTTATAGTATGGCCCTAATTCGCACATGATCTATGGTGTTTCATTACCTAACTTTAACATACTCTGAACATGTATCTTCCCCGATAGTTGTAAAGTTGTAAAACATTTAAATGAATAGGGGAACATGAACTCACTGTATTGCGTCCTGAAAATAGATGTAAATAAGACCTCACGTGCGGTCGTCCTGAATAGCGTGGCGACCTACAAATGTTCTTATTTTTGTTAGACACTTCGGTCTTTGAAAAGAACTTGAGTACAAGTCTTGTGTCTTGAGTATATGTAAGACTTGTATGTCTTTACTGTTCGTTAACTGTGTATTCGATGTATGAGTTGTTCAATTGTTCGTTAACTGTGTATTCGATGAATGAGTTGTATAGTCGGATCTCGTCCGCTGAATCTCGTGTCTTGTATGTATCACTTGTATAGTTGTGTTCACAAAAATGGTATCATTGGGCCAAGCCCATGTTTTCAAGTTATTGGGCTTAAATAGTGCTGGGCCTCCAATAGTGTTGGGCCTCAAATAATGTTGGGCCTCAATAGTGTTGGGCCTCAAATAGTGTTGGGCCTCAATAGTGTTGGGCCTCAAATAGTGTTGGGCCTCAATAGTGTTGGGCCTCAAATAGTGTTGGGCCTCAATAGTGTTGGGCCTCAAATAGTGTTGGGCCTCAATAGTGTTGGGCCTCAAATAGTGCTGGGCCTCAATAGTGTTGGGCCTCAAATAGTGTTGGGCCTCAATAGTGTTGGGCCTCAAATAGTGTTGGGCCTCAATAGTGTTGGGCCTCAAATAGTGCTGGGCCTAAATAGTGTTGGGCTTCAATAGTGTTGGGCCTAAATAGTGTTGGGCTTGAATAGTGTTGGGCTTGAATAGTGTTGGGCTCTGGCCCATGTGTTTGGTGTTTGGGCTTAGCCCATGAATTTATGTTAAGCCCATAATGAAGTTAAGCCCATTAAGAAAACTAAGCCCATTAAGTGTAAGTAGCCCATTTGTAAAAATAGTCTATTAAGTATATTAAGCCCATTTGTTTATAAAAATAGCCCATTAATATATGTAAGCCTTTCATTTTTATAAAAACCCTTTTTATAAAAATTTACTAAGTATAGATGTTAGTAAATAAAAACATACTAGTTTTTATAAGTTTCTAAACATCCGAAATTTGTTATCGAAAGGATACTTATATTTTGTGTCGTACAATCGTCTAAACGTCGTAGTAACTCTTCGGATTGGCAATTCACTTAAGTAGTCGTCCGTCGTTCATTTTGACCATAATTGGTGTCCGATTATTCTAATCGTCCGCAACTCGTTTTAAGGCGTAATTATGTGAAGTCTCGTAGGACTTTTGTTATAACGTGTTTTGAGTTTAAAGGTGACATGAGATTCAAGTTCCTACAATGATATATATAACTAATACACCAAGTAATATATCACACAAAAATTGTTAAAGTAACCAAATATATATTTTCTAAAAAAATATATATTTTTCTTGTCTTTTATTTTGTAAACCCTTCTTTCATAACCTTTATAAATCTTGTAGAGATTTACCCAAAAATGTTGTTATTTTATAAAATAAAGTTTTTATAAAAATTGGCCATATAGCCTTTGTATTTTTATCTTAACCATGTTTCATTAAACATGTCATTTTCTTTATTAAATCAACAACAATTTATTCAACATCTTAACTAAACATTATGAGACTTTTATAACATGAAATTACCAAGATGATATCCAAATCATGTAGGGTTTTAACCATGATCATTTCATATGCTAACAAGTTCAAAAACCAAGTTACATTTTAGTTTTAACAACTTTTATAAAAATCTCTAGTTGTATGTTACTTTTTATAATCTTGTGAAAGTCTTGTTTTTAATTAAAAACCCTAAATACTTTCACAAGATCACTAGATATGATCATCCCTTTAGTCCTTTATGTTAAAACCCTTTAACATAAACATGTATAATTTTTAGATCATATCTTTCAACATCTTCTAACACTTTATTTGTAGCATAATCATCATAACAAGATCTAATATGCATATAACAAGTCTAAGATCACAATATAAACAAACATAATTATATCATGATTTTTATCTTTGCTTCATTGTATTTTTCTTGTTCATTATGTATGATTATATAGTTATTATTAGTCATAATAACAATCATAAACATAATATGTATAAAAAAAATAAAGAAGCTTACTTCTAGCACAAGGCTAGGGATGATCTTAGAGATTATTAAGGACTAAGAAGATGATGATCTTGATGTTAGAACACTTTTGTATGGATAAAAATCCTTCCTTTCACTTCCAAGAGCTTTAGATCACCTTATGTTCCAAAGAAATCCATGTTGATCATGAAGGAGATGATAAAAATTATTGGGTTTTTGTGGGTGTTCTTGAGAAAAAGATGAAGATGATGGGAGTGTTCTTGGATGAAGAATGATGAAATGTGAAGTAATGAGGTTAAAGACTTAATGGCTAAGTGTTGAAAATAATCACCAAACTTATTCCACTTGCAACACAAAGTAATTACCAAGATATTTTACCAACATAAACAAGGGGGTGGGACCCCTTGTTCACGGTTACAAGGTGGGGGGGGGGGGTCTCATGTGGTAAAATGTGTTAGTTATTTTTTTTTTAGATTTCACAAGAATTAGAAAATGTAAGTGTTTTGGTGTTTAGGGTTTGCAATATTCCGAGATGTTTCGTGACTTGGAATAACCATAAACTAGCTTCGCAAGACCAAGAATAATATTAACTAGTTCGCTACAAGTGCCAAAATATAGTTCGACTAGATGTTTAGCGCTCGTTTCGCTAGTAAATAGTCGAAAGGTACACTTAAGGAAGTTGTAAGAAAAGTTTCCGTTATGTGTGAAATTGATATTCCATAAATATTTTCATATGAAATTGGTGCCTAAACATCAATTTTGCATCTTGTAATAAAATTACAATTGCTGAATTTTGCGGAAAAAGAATGAAATGGTCACTTTTAGCGCGTTTCGGACAGTTTTTAGTGCTACCGGGCATTGGTAAAATATTAACCAAACTCTTGTATTCCCATATAGGGTTTAATATATAATTGATATTGGACTCTCATCCGAGTCTTTAAGATGTCATTTTAGATGTTTTCTGCGAATCCGGAGTTTTTCGTCAGCACTCTTGTTCACTAGGCACTACTCTAGTTGTTTCGATGAATTGTTTGCACTATTTCAAATGTACCCAATAAAAATGAATCATGTGTAATAACCAATGAATATTCCATGAGTTTTCTAAGATGTATACCATGTAATCATGCAGTCAGAATATTCAAAACACATGCTTGTATAATGTAAATCACTGTTTTAAATGTAAGTAAATTACCCGAAAGTGGCAGTTGTCACATTCTCCCCTTGTTATTTAGAATTTCGTCCCGAAATTCTAGCTTTGTTATTCTTTGCAGGAGTTTTCGGAAATAGGTGGGGATATTTTGCCTTCATTTGGTCTTCACGTTCCCAAGTATACTCGGGCCCGTGACGAGAGTTCCAACGAACCTTTACCAATTTGATACGACTTCTCCGTGTTTTATTGACCTTCCAGTCCGTGACCTCAACAGGTTCTTCAGTGAAATGGAGTTTGTCGTCAATGTGAATTTCATCCACAGGAATGGCAACAGTTACTTGTATTGGACTCTCTTTAAGATTCGACACATGAAACGTGTGGTGTACACTGCTAAGTTCATCAGGTAACTTCAACTTGTAGGCAACAGTGCCAATCTTTTCTAAGATTTCAAATGGTCCAATGTAACGCGGGTTAAGCTTTCCACGTTTACCGAACCTCACTACGCCTTTCCAAGGTGAGACTTTCAACAAAACTTTCTCTCCAACCTCGAAAGATGCTTGTTTTCGTTTTCCATCAGCGTAGAGCTTTTGTCGATCGCGAGCCGCCTTGATACGGTCTCGGATCTGAAAAATTTTATCCGTAGTATCTTGGACTAGTTCCGGACCAATTAATTGACTATCGCCCGTTTCCGCCCAACATAGCGGAGAGCGACACTTTCGACCATAAAGAGCTTCAAACGGTGCAGCTCGTATACTTGTATGGTAGCTGTTATTGTAGGAAAACTCAACTAGAGGTAGATGATTATCCCAATTGCCACCTAAACCCATAACACATGCACGAAGCATATCTTCGAGTGTTTGGATTGTCCGTTCGCTCTGGCCGTCAGTTTGTGGATGAAAGGCCGTACTTAGATTCAATTGAGATCCAAAGGCCTGTTGAAATGATTTCTATATTCTTGAAACAAAACGACTGTCTCGGTCCGAAATGATTGAAATAGGCACTCCATGACGAGCCACTATTTCTTTGAGATAGATTTCCGCTAGTTTCTCAGTACTATCCTTCTCCCGAATCGGTAAGAAGTGTGCGGACTTTGTCAATCTATCGACGATTACCCATATCATGTCATGACCTTTCGAGGTCCTGGGTAACTTCGTAATGAAGTCCATCGATATTTGTTCCCATTTCCAAGCGGGAATCTCGGGTTGTTGTAGTAAACCCGAGGGTTTCTGATACTCTGCCTTGACCTTCGCGCAGGTCAAGCATTTTCCAACATAGCTAGCAATATCCTTTTTGAGGTTAGGCCACCAATAGTACTCTTTTAAGTCGTGGTACATTTTATCTGATCCAGGATGGATCGAGTACTTTGACCTATGTGCTTCCTCAAAAATGAGATCTCGGAGACCTCCAAAGAATGGAACCCAAATTCTACCCGCAAGGTACAAAGTTCCATCCTCCTTTGGTACTAACTGTTTTTCCATGCCTCGAAGTGATTCTTCTAGAATATGTTCTTCCTTGAGCGCTTCTTGTTGTGCATTTCGAATTCGTGCGGTAAGATCTGTGTGAATCGTCATCTCTAGTGCTCGCACTCTTAGTGTTTTAACTCGTTCCTTGCGGCTCAAGGCGTCTGCTACAACGTTCGCCTTGCCCGGATGGTACTTGATTTCACAATCATAGTCGTTTAATAATTCGACCCAACGTCGCTGACGCATATTTAATTCTTTTTGGTTGAATATGTGTTGTAGACTCCTATGATCTGTGAAAATAGTGCACTGTGTACCATATAAGTAATGCCGCCAAATTTTCAAAGCAAATACCACCGCGCCTAACTCTAGGTCGTGAGTGGTATAGTTCTTCTTGTGAACTTTCAGTTGGCGGGACGCGTACGCGATAACCTTTTTACGTTGCATGAGTACACAACCCAAACCTTGATGCGAAGCATCACAGTATACCACAAAGTCATCGGTACCTTCTGGTAATGATAAGATTGGTGCAATGCACAACTTGTCTTTAAGATGTTGAAATGCTGCTTCTTGTTTCTCTCCCCAATCGAATTTCCTGTCTTTCTGTGTAAGAGAAGTTAGCGGTTGAGCAATCTTTGAAAAATTCTCAATAAATCTCCGATAATATCCCGCTAAGCCCAAAAATTGTCGCACTTCAGTAGGAGTCTTGGGCGCTTCCCAATTCTTAATCGATTCAATCTTCGACGGGTCTACTTGAATACCCTTCTCGTTCACTATATGCCCGAGAAATTGTATTTCACGAATCCAAAACTCACATTTGGAAAACTTCGCGTATAGTTTCTCCTTCTTGAGTAGTTCTAAGATGGTTCTCAAATGTTGTTCATGCTCGGCTGCCGATCGTGAGTATATCAAGATGTCGTCAATGAACACTATGACGAATTTGTCAAGATACGGCTTGCACACGCGGTTCATCAAATCCATGAAGACCGCTGGTGCGTTCATTAAACCAAAAGGCATAACGAGAAACTCGTAATGACCGTAACGAGTCCGAAAAGCCGTTTTCGGTATGCTTTCTTCTTGAATCCGTAACTGATGATACCCCGATCGTAAGTCTATCTTTGAATAAAAACTCGACCCTTGAAGTTGATCGAATAAGTCGTCAATCCTCGGTAGTGGATACCGATTCTTGATGGTGAGTTTATTCAACTCTCTGTAGTCGATACACATTCTGAATGTCCCGTCCTTCTTTTTCACAAAAAGAACTGGAGCTCCCCAAGGCGAGAAACTCGGTCTGATGAATCCCTTATCCAACAACTCTTGAAGTTGTGTGGACAATTCCTGCATTTCAGAAGGTGCTAATCGATATGGAGATTTAGCTACGGGTGCGGCTCCTGGTACCAAGTCGATGTGAAATTCGACTTGTCGATAAGGCGGTAGTCCTGGCAAGTCTTCAGGAAAGACTTCAGGAAATTCTTTTACTACCGGAATATCTGTCAACTTCGGCCCATCGGCCTTCTTGTCTACAACATGCGCTAGAAAGGCAATATAACCTTTCCGTAAGTATTTCTGTGCTTTCATGCAATTGATGATCCGCAATGGGGTGTCACGCTTCTCTCCATGTATAACAAGTGTCTCTTCGTTCGGTAGTGGTAGGCGAATGATCTTCTCGTGGCAAACGACTTCGGCTCGATTGTTGGATAGCCAATCCATGCCAACCACTACGTCGAAACTACCCAATTCAACGGGTAAGAGATCGATATTGAATTTTTGTTCACCAAGTTCTAAGGTACACTCCTTAACAACTTCTCTCGTCTCTATTAGTTTACCGTTAGCCAATTCTATAGAATATGGAACATCTAGTTTACTAGGTTCCAAGCCCAGAATATTTTTAAATTCTATAGAAATAAAACTAAAATCGGCTCCGGTATCAAATAATATGGATGCGAAATGATCATTGAGGAGAAACGTACCAGTGACCACATTAGGGTCTTGGCGCGCATCCTTGGCTCCAATCACAAAAGATCGACCATGAGCCTGAATTTCTTTAGGACAGTCTTTCTTGTAGTGATCTTTGCTTCCGCATCCAAAGCATCCTTGACTACGACCATTCCCGTTTCCATTCCTGTTACCAAAACCACTTCCTGATCCAGTATTATTTCCCGTTCCCCAACATGACTCAGTACGGTGGCCAAGCTTGCCACACTTATCACACTTGACAACCCGACAACCACCCACGTGATGGAATTTGCATCGTTCACACATAGGTAAAGTACCAGCGTACTTCTTAGGACCAGTGTCGTTTGTGGCTACAAACGCTTTTGCATCCTTTTGCGAGTTGTTCTGTCGCCTGTTGTTGTTGTTGTTGTTGGGGTTATTGTTATTGTTGTTGTGATTGTTGTTACTGTTGTTGTTGTTATTACCGCGGGTTCCCTTCTTGAAATTTGAGTAACTCCTCTTCCCACGGTTGGAAGACTCAACATGTGTTTCCTTTTTGTCATCACCTTTCTCAGTGAATATCTTCATCCTGACCCCGTCTTCAGTAAGACTCACGGCTATAGTCACAGCCTGAGTAATAGTCGTGGGTTTAGCTGCAATAACCAGACTTCGAATCTTGTCAGAAAGTCCCCAGATATAGCGTTCGATACGCTTGAATTCTGGTGTTACAAGATATGGAATCACGCGGGACAGATCGTGAAATCTTTGCGTATATCCCGTGATATCAGCTCCGACCATGGTAAGGTTCCAAAACTCGTTCTCCAACTTCTGGAGTTCAGCACGAGAACAGTACTTTTCCCTCATACGTTCCTTCAGTTCCTCCCAAGTCAACGCATAAGCAGCGTTATCACCCAAAGTTTGCACTTGTAGGTTCCACCAGGTAAGGGCCTCGTTGAGAAACAAGCCAGTAACGAAAGTGACTTGCTGATTAGCAGAACATCTGCTCATTCTGATAGTGGAATCCGTTTTCTCAGTCCATCTCACATAAGCCACAGCACCGCCTGTGCCATCGTAGTTAAGTGGCTTGCAGTCCAGAAACTGCTTGAATGTGCACCCTGAAATTGGACAACGGATTTTGAATGAGCAAATAGTAAATCGCACGAATAGATTTAGAAAGAAATTTGATGTGTTGTAATAAAAACGAATAAACGTTACCCGGAATATTTGTTCCACCTGAAGGACCGCTTGGACCCTGGCCTCCCGATCCGCCGGTGCCACCACTTTGTTCGACACGGGATGCCTCATACAGTGCGATAGCTTGAGCGATTCTCTGTTCTATAAGTGCATTCAGTTCTGCCTCGGTCGTAGGCATTGGTGGAGGTGGGGGTGGATCAGTTCGTGAACGTAAGCCTCTCCTCGGTGGCATGATTCTTCCAAAGGAGAAATAGGATAAAGATTAGACGTTGATTTTGTTTGTTCAAAAGAAATATTCTTAACATTAATAGCAATATCACCACCAAATATATAATGCGAGTAAATAAGTTAACTTAAACAATAAGATATGTCCAACCAGACCACTCAGATGCATTTAATAGATAACACCAAGTTTTTATATATATATAGTCAACCGGTTACATAATCGTTTGAAAGGAAACAAAACTAGACTCGGGCTACATAACCCGGTCATACTAGTCTAGTACAACAAAAGAGATAACAAAATATTCCTTCCAACTGTGTGATCCGCTGTATGTCGGTTGTCTTCAAACTTGGTGTAGCGTCAATATGTACACAAAACGACTATAAATACCCGTCCCAAAAGTATACTACCGGTAAACATAGTCTATGGTGGGGGAAAAACTGGTGGTGGAATCGGGAACAACAACCTGTGGACATCAGAAACCCTACCCTCCAAATCTAGAACCAAACGGTTCAGGAATACAATCTGCTGCTCAAGCGTCAGTACCCGAGTAGGTAAATCCACTGGCGGTAGATCCGCTGGTGGCATCTGAGGTGGTAGTGGGGGTAATGGTGGTGACCCTGGTGGTGGTGGTGGATCCTGGGGTGGTGAATGGGCTGGTGGTGGTGGAGCCTGAAGTACCAAACCAAGCAGGTGGGTAGCTCATCCTCGAGTTCACTAACTCGACGGATAATAAAGTCTATCTGATGCTCAAGTGTGAGTACACGAGCCGGTAACTCGGTAGTAGCAACTAAGTAATGCAATGGGTGGTATGGGTCTGTGATGGGCATATCATGTGGGTATAGGTCCATGTCTCCGGGTGGTACATGAGCATGTCCAGAGGGTCCTGCCTCGTCAGTATGGTCTATATGTGGTAGAATAGGGGCAATATGATCCTGTGCAGGGACAACTGGATCATTTGGTAGGACATCATCCATCTCGATGTCTGCATTGCGCTGTAGGCCAATGGCCTGCAGTGCAGATGAAGTAACAGATGCATAAGATGAAGCATCTGAATCGGTATCGGAGTCAGAAGAAATGACAATAATCGGAACCACCGGTGCGGCAACCTCTAGAATAACCAAGTCATGAACATCCCCGTCTCCCAACTCATCACCCAAATGCTCCACTGGAATCACAGGAACTACAGCATTGTCATCCTCGTCGAAGTCGCCAATAAAAGGCATAATGGCAAGAGGAAGGACATCCCATGGTATAACATCGACCACATGTTCACCCGCTGGGTGACCTAGAATAACCATCTCGTTAAGTAGAGGGGGCACGACTAGCACATCATCATCAATAATGTCTCCTAACATGTGAGCGTCCAAAATGTCACCACCAATTGCGAACGGCTGAAAATCATCCAAATCATCGTCAGATGCCGACTCACTGTCGGACGTAATGACCTGGACTGCCGGTACATACTCGTCGTCGGAGGATAGCTCCATCGGGTCTACGTCGTCATATATGTTGCTTCCTTCGGAGGAAGACATGATATCCTGAGAAATAAGTTGTTCGACACGTATGAGTATTTGTTACGTTACATATATACACAGAATGTATTTTTCACATAGAGTTCATTTTAAGTTATCCTACTTGAGTTGTGTGGATTAACTTAAAGTTGCATGTCTACCATTTAGATGACTAAGACACTAATGTCCTTGCTTGACTTGTATGAGATGAATTCTTGTTGAAAATGGACCATGAAAAATGTTTATGCAAATGAAACCATGTATTTGTGTTTAGATGGTTTTCGTGAGAGATCCCTAGTGATTGTAGACTTAGACTCAATAAAGAATCCTGGTTCACTACAATCGATGCTCTGATACCAAGCTGTCACACCCGCTCATAGCGGAAACGCAAGGTGTGATCTGTCTGGTTTTCATTGCATAAATATCGATGTACATGAACAAACTATATGAATAAAACATACTCCATTGCCATTACATAGTGTTTCAAAAGATTACAACATAAGTTTAGTGTGTCGGTTACAAACCATTAACATGAAAATAAAGCGTTATTGTTTCATACATTAACTTGAAATAAACCACAAAGGTTTAAACCATCATATTTCCGCAAAGAGGCGGAATATAATAGTTAAACCCTTCAAAAGATGGCATGGAGTTCCTGTACTTGTTATCTTGACTGGAAAATCCGACATGGTCCTTTAATTCCCTGAAATACATGTTAAGTTTGGAAAACATCAACAAAAGTTGGTGAATTCATGCAATTTAGTTGTAAACGATGTATGAAAAATGTGAGTTGTAGTATGTAAAGCGTCAATGAAATCGTTGATCATTAATGTTTTGCAAGGACATTAATATGTGTGCCGAAAAAGGAAGCAAACCAACCCTAGACGATTTTATGCCGATTCCTATCGACTGGGACACAAACGCACTCTTCTGTATGGGTTCACGACCAAGAGTGGGGCTCGCCAAAACCCAATAGATCTAGTCCTTTGTTCCTTGGTCCAAACTGGATTAATGGTGCTTATAGTATGGCCCTAATTCGCACATGATCTATGGTGTTTCATTACCTAACTTTAACATACTCTGAACATGTATCTTCCCCGATAGTTGTAAAGTTGTAAAACATTTAAATGAATAGGGGAACATGAACTCACTGTATTGCGTCCTGAAAATAGATGTAAATAAGACCTCACGTGCGGTCGTCCTGAATAGCGTGGCGACCTACAAACGTTCTTATTTTTGTTAGACACTTCGGTCTTTGAAAAGAACTTGAGTACAAGTCTTGTGTCTTGAGTATATGCAAGACTTGTATGACTTTACTGTTCGTTAACTGTGTATTCGATGTATGAGTTGTTCAATTGTTCGTTAACTGTGTATTCGATGAATGAGTTGTATAGTCGGATCTCGTCCGCTGAATCTCGTGTCTTGTATGTATCACTTGTATAGTTGTGTTCACAAAAATGGTATCATTGGGCCAAGCCCATGTTTTCAAGTTATTGGGCTTAAATAGTGCTGGGCCTCCAATAGTGTTGGGCCTCAAATAGTGTTGGGCCTCAATAGTGTTGGGCCTCAAATAGTGTTGGGCCTCAATAGTGTTGGGCCTCAAATAGTGTTGGGCCTCAATAGTGTTGGGCCTCAAATAGTGTTGGGCCTCAATAGTGTTGGGCCTCAAATAGTGCTGGGACTCAATAGTGTTGGGCCTCAAATAGTGTTGGGCCTCAATAGTGTTGGGCCTCAATAGTGTTGGGCCTCAAATAGTGTTGGGCCTCAAATAGTGCTGGGCCTAAATAGTGTTGGGCTTCAATAGTGTTGGGCCTAAATAGTGTTGGGCTTGAATAGTGTTGGGCTTGAATAGTGTTGGGCTCTGGCCCATGTGTTTGGTGTTTGGGCTTAGCCCATGAATTTATGTTAAGCCCATAATGAAGTTAAGCCCATTAAGAAAACTAAGCCCATTAAGTGTAAGTAGCCCATTTGTAAAAATAGTCTATTAAGTATATTAAGCCCATTTGTTTATAAAAATAGCCCATTAATATATGTAAGCCTTTCATTTTTATAAAAACCCTTTTTATAAAAATTTACTAAGTATAGATGTTAGTAAATAAAAACATACTAGTTTTTATAAGTTTCTAAACATCCGAAATTTGTTATCGAAAGGATACTTATATTTTGTGTCGTACAATCGTCTAAACGTCGTAGTAACTCTTCGGATTGGCAATTCACTTAAGTAGTCGTCCGTCGTTCATTTTGACCATAATTGGTGTCCGATTATTCTAATCGTCCGCAACTCGTTTTAAGGCGTAATTATGTGAAGTCTCGTAGGACTTTTGTTATAACGTGTTTTGAGTTTAAAGGTGACATGAGATTCAAGTTCCTACAATGATATATATAACTAATACACCAAGTAATATATCACACAAAAATTGTTAAAGTAACCAAATATATATTTTCTAAAAAAATATATATTTTTCTTGTCTTTTATTTTGTAAACCCTTCTTTCATAACCTTTATAAATCTTGTAGAGATTTACCCAAAAATGTTGTTATTTTATAAAATAAAGTTTTTATAAAAATTGGCCATATAGCCTTTGTATTTTTATCTTAACCATGTTTCATTAAACATGTCATTTTCTTTATTAAATCAACAACAATTTATTCAACATCTTAACTAAACATTATGAGACTTTTATAACATGAAATTACCAAGATGATATCCAAATCATGTAGGGTTTTAACCATGATCATTTCATATGCTAACAAGTTCAAAAACCAAGTTACATTTTAGTTTTAACAACTTTTATAAAAATCTCTAGTTGTATGTTACTTTTTATAATCTTGTGAAAGTCTTGTTTTTAATTAAAAACCCTAAATACTTTCACAAGATCACTAGATATGATCATCCCTTTAGTCCTTTATGTTAAAACCCTTTAACATAAACATGTATAATTTTTAGATCATATCTTTCAACATCTTCTAACACTTTATTTGTAGCATAATCATCATAACAAGATCTAATATGCATATAACAAGTCTAAGATCACAATATAAACAAACATAATTATATCATGATTTTTATCTTTGCTTCATTGTATTTTTCTTGTTCATTATGTATGATTATATAGTTATTATTAGTCATAATAACAATCATAAACATAATATGTATAAAAAAAATAAAGAAGCTTACTTCTAGCACAAGGCTAGGGATGATCTTAGAGATTATTAAGGACTAAGAAGATGATGATCTTGATGTTAGAACACTTTTGTATGGATAAAAATCCTTCCTTTCACTTCCAAGAGCTTTAGATCACCTTATGTTCCAAAGAAATCCATGTTGATCATGAAGGAGATGATAAAAATTATTGGGTTTTTGTGGGTGTTCTTGAGAAAAAGATGAAGATGATGGGAGTGTTCTTGGATGAAGAATGATGAAATGTGAAGTAATGAGGTTAAAGACTTAATGGCTAAGTGTTGAAAATAATCACCAAACTTATTCCACTTGCAACACAAAGTAATTACCAAGATATTTTACCAACATAAACAAGGGGGTGGGACCCCTTGTTCACGGTTACAAGGTGGGGGGGGGGGGGGGTCTCATGTGGTAAAATGTGTTAGTTATTTTTTTTTTAGATTTCACAAGAATTAGAAAATGTAAGTGTTTTGGTGTTTAGGGTTTGCAATATTCCGAGATGTTTCGTGACTTGGAATAACCATAAACTAGCTTCGCAAGACCAAGAATAATATTAACTAGTTCGCTACAAGTGCCAAAATATAGTTCGACTAGATGTTTAGCGCTCGTTTCGCTAGTAAATAGTCGAAAGGTACACTTAAGGAAGTTGTAAGAAAAGTTTCCGTTATGTGTGAAATTGATATTCCATAAATATTTTCATATGAAATTGGTGCCTAAACATCAATTTTGCATCTTGTAATAAAATTACAATTGCTGAATTTTGCGGAAAAAGAATGAAATGGTCACTTTTAGCGCGTTTCGGACAGTTTTTAGTGCTACCGGGCATTGGTAAAATATTAACCAAACTCTTGTATTCCCATATAGGGTTTAATATATAATTGATATTGGACTCTCATCCGAGTCTTTAAGATGTCATTTTAGATGTTTTCTGCGAATCCGGAGTTTTTCGTCAGCACTCTTGTTCACTAGGCACTACTCTAGTTGTTTCGATGAATTGTTTGCACTATTTCAAATGTACCCAATAAAAATGAATCATGTGTAATAACCAATGAATATTCCATGAGTTTTCTAAGATGTATACCATGTAATCATGCAGTCAGAATATTCAAAACACATGCTTGTATAATGTAAATCACTGTTTTAAATGTAAGTAAATTACCTGAAAGTGGCAGTTGTCACATTTCGCTCCTGCAGCTAATTCCTCAGCTAGATGCTTAGCTCTCCAAATATCATCTTCTGATCAGGAGAAAAAAGATACTGTGATAATATGCTCATAAACATTAACGTTCTTTAGGCTATTACCTTGCAATGATCTTATATGAACAACATTGTGCAGCATTTATTACTACTTTCTTGGTCAACAATAAAAGCACAAACACACAGTTCATAATAATGAAATTACTGATGCAAAAATCACAGTAGGATCAAGACTTAATCAACCACAGAAAGATTATTACAAGAGAAATCTCACCAAGAAAAAAGATTCATTGAGAACTTATTGCACACTGAAATCATAATGCTAAAACAAGAAACTACAATAATATATTTCTTTGACATAAAGGTGCACTGTCCGAAACCTTATATAACATCAGATTACTAAGATCTGCCGTGATAGATTTCTGTACACAGAACATAAACTCGAAAAATAAACATTGATGACAAAATGAAAAAAAAAAGATAAGATAAATCAGATTACTAACATATAGCCTAATCGCAATGATAGATTTCTTGACACAGAACATAACATAAATCTCGTGAAATATAGGTTAATTACAACTATTTTGGAGACTAGATCAATCAATCAATCAGGTAATCTATACAAATAACAACAGAAATCTCGTGAAATAGGTGTTCATTACAACTATTTTGGTGACGAAATCAATCAAGTAGATTTAATTAATCAGGTAAACTATCTAAAACCTAAAAACAGAGCACAATAAGAAATCTATCAAATTAAATACTATTTTCGCCAGAATAGGATCAAACGAGCATCTATATAGCAGTGTTGAGTTACAGTAAAGCTTCATACACAAAAATGGAGGATGAGTGTTGAAATTACCGAATATTTCCTTATAGCAGAGTTCACCGGCGGCGGGCTGAGTCTTAGGTTTGGTCATAGCTTTAGGAAATCGGAAATTCGGATCTTCGATTTTAGCCTTTGCATATTTCTCTGTATTTGCTTCCATCTTCTTCTTCTTCTTCAGAGAGATTTGTAGGTTTCAAAGTGTTTGTTGGTTTCCGTTATCAACTTTCTGACTCACAGGGTTTTATAAGAAAAAAGGGGGGGGGGGGAATTCTGTTACAACCGACTCACTCACAGGGTTTTAACAGAATAACTTGCATTTAAGTCCTCTAAGATATAACTTATATATGTTTAGTCCTTGTTTGTTTGTTTTTTTTACACGGAGTCACCAAATAGGATTTCATCTTATTAAAAGGGTCTGAATTGCCAGAATATTCTATTTTTTAACGTCTATAGTTTGTGTAATCCCTTTGTTGACATTTAGACACTTTTTTTTAGTTAAATGTCATTTTAGTCCCTGTGGTTTGGGTTATTTTGTCAGTTTAGTCCAAAGGTTTGAAATGTTGCTATTTTAGTCCAAAGGTTTGAAATGTTGTCATTTTAGTCCAAACTAGTATTAATCCCCCCGCGTTGCGGTGGGGGCGTAAAACCATGACAAATAGCACCAAGGCTACAACACCGCCAACGACCACCAACATTGAAGTTGCGACGTGTTAATGCGGAGAAATTAGACCGAAACATAAAACATAGAAAATAATAACTAAGTTGATTTAGGACCCGTGCGTCACGATAAACCTATCAAATGGGAAAAAATAGACGACCATACAAACGTTGAACCACACATGCACGTTGCATAATGTTAACTCGCAAAATTTAGAATGAAGCGTAAAACAAAATGTAAAAACGTTAAAGCACACATGAACGCTGCGTTGTGTTAAATCGCAAAATTTAGAACAAAACGTAAAACGAATTTTTGCGAAATATGAAGAGTATAGGGTACCAAAGTTGAAAGTAAAAAAGTTATGAGGTAAAATTGACAAAGATAGAAAGCTTAGGGGTTAAAAGTAAAAAACCAAAATAGTTTTAGACTAAAATTGTAATTATATCAAACTTTTTTGAAAACCTCCCTAAGCAAAGATTACAACTGCTCTATGCATCACAATGTTATTAATTTATAATGTGTAAATTGTTTTAAACGTTGCCACTTTAGTCCATTGTGTTAACTTCATCCATTTTTTCTGTTAACGAGAAGGATAATTCGGTCATTTTATATGTAATTTTGTTAACCAGAAAGGCAATTCGACCATATAAAATGACCGAATTGCTCTTCTCGTTAACAAAAAAATGGATGAAGTTAACCCAGTGGACTAAGATGACAACGTTTGAAACTATGGACTAAAATAGCAATGTTTCAAACCTTTGGACTAAACTGACAAAATGGCCAAATCACATAAACTAAAATGACATTTTACTCTTTTTTTAATTTAAAGGTTTTTTGGTTCAGAGACGAAAGCACTGTAATATTAAAAATAATAGAACTTGAGAAATTTAAAAAATTTTAATGAAAATTTTGTTTTGTGTTTAATTTGTAAGGATGTGAACAAAATTGGAATGAACATGATGTACGTTTTAAACAACATATTATGGTGCATAATGTTTTGATGCTTCTTTTATTTATCATCTTTTACTTTGACGTGATATTGTTTGGTATAAGGTAATGGAGTGGACGAGAAAATGGAATTGACGAGTTAATAAGTAGGGAATAGAACGGACAAAGGAATGAAATTCCATTGTCTTGTTTGATTATGATATGAAACATAATGAATCATTTACTTTATCTTGTTTGGTAGATAGGATAAGATAAGGAATAAAATTGCTGAGTGGTAGTGGCGGTGGTGGTGGGTGACAGCGTAGGTGGTGGTGGTAAAGATGGGTGCCACTATTAAATTAAAAAGTAATAAAATTATCCCTCGTGGAAGCATCAAATGGTGGATTACAAAAACACTGGAGTGTCACTATTGATAATAAATATAAATATCTCTAATTAAAGAAATAAATTAAAATGTGGATCTATGACATTGATATATGATCCAAAAACGTCACAAACCAAGTAATTATTACTAAAATTCGGTTTTAACGCATAGAACCATAAAACTTTATCTACTAAGCCTCGTAAGATTTTATCCATTGAGGCTTGTGACCTTAAAATGTGTTCGTTCAGGCTGTACCCCAACTTTTATCCCTTGAGGCTCGTAACCTCAAATTTCTATCACTTTAGGTTGAAACCTTTTTAACTTGTCCTCTTTCATTCATAACTCATGTGTATTTACAAATTTACTTCGGACATTGAAGTGCATAACCAATGATCATAGATCACAAATTAGTATAATGTATACTTTCTAAGGGTTTGTGTACATACCTTTATGTTTGGGAGGTCCTTCATGTGATCTCTGAAAGCTCGTATGTTTGACTTCCTAAATTTTTTTTTTTTTGAATAACAAACATACATATACCTATTAACTATCTATACGTGCATCATGCAAGCTTTGATATAGCAGAGTTCACCGGTTGACGGATCAGCAGCCATGGGTTTCATCATAGCTTTAGGAAATCAGAAATCTGGATCTTCGATCTTCATCTTCTTGTTGTTCAGAGGGAGTTGAGATTTGCAGGTTTAAAAATGGTGAAGTGATTTAGGCGTTTGTATAGAAGAAGATAAAAACGAGGGGGGGGGGGGGATCTGTTATAAACTAACAGGAGAATAACTTACACTTAAGTCCTCTAAGATACAACTTTTTTATGTTTAGTTCCTGTTTGTTTTACAAAGACGGAATCGTTGACTTCTTGTTATAGGGTTTGAAAGCTCCGTTTTCCTAATTGATGAAACACTAGTTAACACAAGGTTATCCTAGCTGACTGTCTCGTATATTAAAGGTTCAATCTCTTCCTCCACTCGCTGTTAGCTGATATCCTGCAAAATAAAACACCGGTGACTCGCCACAAGGAGGAGAATAGGGGGGTTCTCCTTGTGACCACCCTCCAGCGTGAGAATAAGTACTATTCTGAGGAGAATGGTGTGTGTTAAGAGTAAATAGTGAGAGAGCCGAATCCTTAAACCTGAAGGAGGAGTCCTCTATTTATAGCTAAAGGATGGAGTCAATGTGTGGAAGTCGACACATACCCTCCACTTTCTATTTTTCTTTTGAACAACCATCACGTTGGCTAACCATTTTGGATACTTAACTTCCCTAATCATACCTGCTTTCAAGAGTTTGTCCACTCCTCTTGGATAATGACATTTCTTTCGAGTGCAAATTTTCTTCTTTTTTCATGGATTTGCCTTAAAGATTTAACAATACCTAATTTATGAGTAATAATGTCAGTAGTGATACCTGTCATATCCTCATGTTTCCAAGCAAAGGTAGACTTCCTTCTCTTTAGGAAGGATACTAGATCCTACTCTATACTATCAAGGATCCCAGATCCTATAAAAACTTTGATTTCTGGATCCTCAAGGTCCAGCATTACATCCTTGATGTCTTGTTCTCTTGCCTCCATGACATCCCTTGGAGGATGCGGTAATTTCTTGCTGTCCTTGGTTTTGAAGTCGGTTTCATTGAAGAGGTGTAACAGTTCTTAGCCTCTTGTTGAGCGCTCTCTATCTTAAATACTCCCTGTGGGGTTGGTAGTTTTACCCATTGGTGGTAGGTTGAAGGGACAACTTTTATGTCATGTATCCAGGGCCTGCCAAGGATCACATTGCAACATGACAAAACAGTCAATAACACAAAATTTCTGTATAGAGTTTACCTCCTTGATATAGATTGGGAGTTTGATGTCCCCCAGTTTGTTCTTCGTTTCATCGCCGAATCCTACAGGGACTGGTGATCTTGGAACTATTTCTAATTTCGAGATGTTCATCCTCTTTAAGACATTAAGTTGGATGATGTTCACAGAGCTCCCACTATCTATAAGGATACTACGAACAAAATGGTTAGAAATAAACAAGGTAATAACTAAGCCATCATGATGAGGATCCTGGAAATCAACACGATCATCCTCATCAAAGGATATAACTTTCTGTTGAGTTAGAATGGAGGTTCTAACAGGGCTGTCTCCATTTTCCAGCTTGGTTTCTTTGGCATGCCTCTTTGCTGAAGAGAATGAGGTTCCACATATATCTGAGCCTCCGGAATAAAGTTAATGATTTGGGCATCTGCAGGTTGTGGAGAAGCCTTTTCTGGTACTTTTTCCGGATCCTGGATCCTTGATTTCTTCCTACCAGGCAATTCTTTCAAGTGACCTTTACTGAGGAGGTAGCCTATCTCCTTTTTTAGTGCAATGCATTCGTCGGTAAGGTGGCCAAAATCTTCATGGTATGCAAACCATTTAGATTTGTCCTTGAAGGATGTTGATTTCTCATTCTTCTTGGGCCATCTTGCTTTCTCACCTAGATTCTGTATGGCAAGCATTAGTTCACTATTATCAACAGAAAAACAGTATTCGGATATCCAAGGATATTCTTCCTCATCTTCTTATTGTTCAACTACATGAACATTTTAATTGTCAGGCTTAGAGTACGGCTTGGATCGGTTATTCTTGTAGAAAGATACTTGCTTCCTATCATTGAACTCCTGTTTCGAAGAACCAGTTAACCTGTCTTGGATCCTTTTATCATCGTCTAATCGGATGAAGCATAGGGCCTTGTTTTTGCCTTCATCTAAGTTCAGACATGGGGTTATAACAAGGTCATCATAAAAGGGAGAATCCTTTTGCAATCCCATCTTAAATGGTTCCACAACAGTTGCAATGTCAAGATTCGGCATTTTTAAGGATTCTCTCCCAAACTTAGAGTTTTGGTCAAAAATCAAGCTAAGATAATGCAACCAAACTTTCTGTTGTGAGGTGTGATGCTTGAATCAATGAACAATGCTAAGGATCACTCAGAAATGAAATGAACAAGTGACACAAAGATTTATACGAGGAAAAAGCCCTTGATCAAGAGTTGATCTCCGGCATAAAAAACCTCGGGTGATGGAAACTACCGATCACCAACTCAAATTAAACTAACGAGTTATTACAACTTTGGATGATAGCGAGCTAGTTACAAGGATCACTATAGTGTAATGTGCAAAAAGTGTGTAATCGCCAAGTGAATTGTCGAGAGCTGATGAGAGCAGTTACGAGTGTGTGTTAAGCTAAAAATAGCCATGTGTTCTAATATAGCTCGCTATCCCCTTTTAAAAATGGAAAAAATCTAAGCTAACAAACTATCCGCATTTTGTGCAAGTCTTCCACGAACTCCATAACGTCCACTTCAATTAAGCACGTGTGGAATAAGTATGGAATATGCTCCAGGAATATCGCCAAGACCAAGTCCAAGCTTGTACTCCTGCAAAACAACATCATATTCAAAGCAGACAATCGTTAGTGTAAGGATCACTATGATGATCCATGATCCTGATCCTATAATACCCTCTGAGGATCACTAATTCAAACAGAAGTGAGGATCCTTCAGCTTAACAGTAATTGAGGATCACTGATCTTTGGAAAATCCTCCCCTAATAATTGCCCCCAAAATATAAGGAGTGAAATGTAAATAAACGAGTTGTATTTTCTCATTCTTATCCGTAACAAACCAACGGATATATAGCCGTTAAATTCTGACTAGCCGTTACCATCCTGACGTCACTGAAGTGACTATCCTGCAAGATCATCATTATAAATTGAAGTTAGAGATAAGGGTTAGAGAGCATTTAAATTCGTGCGTTTCCTCCTTTAAATCCTCATTCGAAGATTTGATCAGGTATTTCTCTTTCCTTTCTCTCTTCATCTTCTCAATTCTGTTTCTTGTTTTCCACCATCTTCATGACCAAGATGATGCTGAGGTCTTCACCGGTTAAGGATCATAAAAAGGACAGTCCCTTGAAGACCCAAGGGATCATCAAAGACTCTGCGAAAGAAAGATGCTGCTTTACCGATCCACAGATAGACAGAATCCGTCATTGTTTCCCGGCGAACACCGTTTTCAAAACTTTTGATCCCACCGTCCTGAGCGACTATATTTCTGAAACCTGGGTAGCTTTTCCGGTCACCCCATTTACAATAGGATACTCGTATCCTTTTCCTGATTTCACACAATCTTTCTTCTCTCTCACCGGCATCTCCTACATCCAAGCAATGCCAATGATCTGGAGGGTCTTGTATACCCTTGAAAGAATCATTGAACGTGAAGGAATTAATCTGGGAATGTCGGAGTTAGCAGAGATGTACGACCTTGTTAGCCATGGATCCCACCGATATCTATTCAAACATAAAACTGGTAAAGAACATTGTTAGGGCATGGATTTTATGCTAAGGATCATCTATCCTGAGTCTGGGCATGGATCACGGGTCCTTAATGGATGATGCGGATAGTCTGAGGATCACGAGTCTGAGGATCACGAGTCTGAGGATCACGAGTCTGAGGATCCAGGATTCTTAACAGAACTTATGTTTTGCACGTTTTTAATGTGTAAATGTAGGTAATGGACGTAGTGGACCACTCCTTTGCTGGAATCTCGTGCACGTGCATATTGAAGAAATAACCGTTAGTGGTGGTCATGGGTGACTTCCACCTTTTTCGGGAAGTTAGTTAGTTGATTTTTCCTTATCTTTTTAAGGGGAAACAAGCTCATTAGAGGCACAATTCGTACACACCAGAGAAAAAACACACAAAACACGAATTCTCTGCAAACACTTAGCAAAAAACACACACTTACACTAGAAATTCATTGTATCGAGCTTGTTTTCTTCCGAAGTTGTACAAGGATCACTATTGTTTCAGCAATATATTTGGTGATCGGTAGTTTCCATCACCCGAGGTTTTTTATGCCGGAGATCTTCTAAAGATCAAGGGCTTTTTCCTCGTATAAATCTCGGTGTTCATCGTTGATTTCATATATTTATCGTTCATACAATTAACCAAGCATCATACCTCACAAAATCAGATTTGGTTGCATTATCCTTGTGTGATTTTTGACCAAAACAGTTTGGCGCCCACCGTGGGGCAATTGGTGCTTCAATTCTGAGAAATTTTGTTCATTTCATTCATTTCGGTTCATTACCTTCAACCACATGGCTTCTCAGGGAGAACTTCTCCAAGTTCTATGTCGGCGGTCACTTTTTCACAGGGCATTCCGCCTTTGCATCATCTCCCCCTTACATTCCAGAAGAATGCTGAGAATTCTCCGAAAAAGACAACGCCCGTTTTCACAAAACCAACTGTTGTTTCTTCCTCTACACTTACTAACAGTGATTTTTATGCTTTGATTATGCAGATAAAGGATCACATGCAACAGGTCAAAACTAATGGCAGGATCCTTCGCTAAATTGATAAAATCAGCAGAGGATCACTCCCCTTTGATGTCGAGGTCGCTGAATTTCGACACTCCTGTCATAACTTCCCATCACTTTGCAGCTCCACATGTCCAATACCAGGGTGGATCAACAGGAATACGTTCTGGATCATCGGCAATGTCTCAGGTTCAAGGATCCTCTCAGGTTCAAGGATCCTCGCAGGTTTAAGGATCCTCTCAGGTTCAAGGATCCTCGTAGGTTCAAGGATCGTTTAAGGATCCTCTCAGGTTCAAGGATCCTCGCAGGTTCAAGGATCCTCTCAGGTTCAAGGATCCTCTCAGGTTCAAGGATCCTCTCAGGTTCAAGGATCCTCCCAGGTTCAAGGCTCCTCTCAGGTTCAAGGATCCTCGCAGGTTCAAGGATCCTCTCAGGTTCAAGGATCCTCGCAGGTTTAAGGATCCTCTCAGGTTCAAGGATCCTCGCAGGTTCAAGGATCCTCTCTGGTTCAAGGATCCTCGCAGTTTCAAGGATCCTCTCAGGTTCAAGGATCCTCGCAGGTTCAAGGATCCTCTCAGGTTCAAGGATCCTCTCAGGTTCAAGGATCCTCTCAGGTTCAAGGATCCTCTCAGGTTCAAGGCTCCTCTCAGGTTCAAGGATCCTCGCAGGTTCAAGGATCCTCTCAGGTTCAAGGCTCCTCTCAGGTTCAAGGATCCTCTCAGGTTCAAGGATCCTATCAGGTTCAAGGATCCTCTCAGGTTCAAGGATCCTCTCAGGTTCAGGGATCCTCCTCCCAGGTTCAAGGATCCTCTCAGGTTCAAGGTTCCTCCTTCCAGGTTCAAGGATCTTCATCTCAGGTTTTCGGATCCATGGATTATCCTCCAAGACCTTCATTCACAGCACATCAAGGATCCAACATCTTCCAGGATCAAGGATACTTAAGGAGTGTGCAACCCGGAAGTTCAGACGTTCATCTAGGAGACTTCATACCAATGCAGACCATTGCTTCCTCTGGTCCCTCGGTTATGCCAGAACCCCGTCAACATGGATTCACATCTGGAATTCCAAACTTGAATCCTTCAGGAGGTAACACTTTGAATAATTTTTGCAATGTTGACCATGGCTTTGTGCAGGATACTGGTATCAACCAAGCTATGGCTAAGGAATTGCGGAAACTTCAGGATATGATATCCAACGTTCCAGGAGTGGTTAAGCCCATTCCTGAAATTCCAGATGGAAGCCACAAGATATCTCGTTTTGCACCACCTATCTGTGATGCAGAGATATCGAAGAGGTTTCGAATACCAAACATGAAGCTATATGATGGCACAACTGATCCAGAGGAGCATGTAGCTCAATACATGGAGAGAATGGAGATCAACCCCATTCCAGAAAGGTTAAAGGAAGCATTTCTTTGCAAGGGTTTCGGATCCACACTGACAGGATCATCTCTTAAATGGCTGCTAAGTCTTCCTCCTTACTCTATTACTCCATTTGTTAATCTAGTTAACTTGTTTAATAGCCAATTCTCATGTAGTAGGAGATTTGAACGATTAACTAGTGATCTATATAGGGTAACCCAAGGTCATAATGAATCACTTAGAGATTACATAATTAAATTCAGTAGAGAATCCTTAGAAATCCCTAACTTAGATATTGCTACAGCTCTAGAAGCCTTTAAAATGGGTTTGCTTAAGGATTCAATGTTCTATGATGATCTTGTCATGACTCCTTGCAGGAACTTAGATGAGGAAAGAAACAGGGCCCTTAGGTTCATCCGTTTAGAGGATGACAAAAGGATCCACGAGAGATTGTCAGGATCCTCAAAGCAAGACAAATAAGGATCCTATCTCAAGGATAACTGATCCAAGCAATACTCCAAGCATGACAACCAGAGTGTGCATGCTGTGAAACAAGAGGAAGATGATCAGGATTATCCTCCTATTTCTGAATATTGTCTTTCTGCTGATAATAATGAACTAATCCTTTCTATGCAGAGTTTAGGTGACAAGGTTAGGTGGCCAAGGAAGAATGACAAACCGCCTACCACCAAAGACGAATCGAAATGGTGTGCTTACCATGGGGATTCTGGTCATCTCACAGATGAGTGCATAGCATTAAGGAAGAAGATAGGTTATCTTTTGAGCAAAGGATACTTGAAGGAATTGCTCGGAAGGAAAAAGTCAAGGATCAAGTATCCTGAGAAAGTTCCTGAAAAAGCTCCTCCTCCACCATCCGATGCTCAAATCATCCATTTCATCTCCGGAGGTTCTCAGCAGCTAAGAGAAGTGCAAAGGAAACAAAGATGGAGAATGGGGGCAAACCTGTTCGGACCTCCATCCTTACCCAGCAGAAAGTGATATCATATGATGAGGATAACTGTGCGGACATTCAGGATCCTCATCACGACGGTGTAGTTATTACATTATTTATATCTAACCATTTTGTTCGCAGGATTCTCATTGATGGGAAAAACTTAGTGAACATAATCCAGTTGGATGTCCTCAATAGAATGGACATCCTTGAATCCGATATTATCCAAAGATCATCTGTCCTTGTGGGATTCAGTGGAGAGACAAAGATTACATTGGGGGACACCAAACTTCCTATCTACATAGAGGGAGTGAATTATGTTTAAAAAAAAATTTATGTTATTGATTGCTTATCTTGCTGTAATGTTATCTTTGGCAGGCCATGGATACACGATATGAAGGCAGTTCCCCTCAACATATCATCAATGTGTCAAGGTCCCAACTCTATGAGATATGGTGAAGATAGAAAGTGATCAGCAGGAGGCAAAGAACTGTTACACTTCTTCAATGAAGCCAGCCTCCAAGGAGCAAGACATCATGGAGGCAAGAGAGCAAGACGTCAAGGATATTATGTTGAACCCAGAGGGTCCTGAATCCAAAATTTTTATAGGATCCGGGATCCTAGACAGTATTGAGCAGGATTTAGTATCCTTCTTGGAAAGAAGAAAATCTACCTTCGCTTGGAAACATGAAGATATGACAGGAGAAAGTTTGCACTTGAAAGGAATGCCATTATCCAAGAAGAGGTAGACAAATTGCTCAAGGCAAGTTTGAGTGGACTAATAAGCATGAAGTTGCACTTAAGGTTCTTAAGGATTATCTATCCTCAGCACCAGCCCTGATGAAACCAGAAAATGGAGAATCGTTATCCTTATACTTAGCTATTTCAGCTAAAGCAGTAAGTGTGATCCTAGTTAAGGATCATGAAGGCTCTCAACATCCGGTATACTATGTAAGTAAAATTCTACTTGATGCTGAGGCCAGGTATTCTCATTTAGAGAAATTAATTCTTGATTTAATTATGGCTTCTGCTAAACATAGACATTATTTAGAAACTCACACCATTATTGTGAAAACTAACCTTTCCTATTAAGAATGTTCCCAGAAAAACTGAAATGGCAGGTAGAATGGCAAAGTGGATAGTCAAGCATTGAGTATGAACCCAGGACTGCCATCAAGTCCCAAGCCTTAGCTGACTTTGTGGCTGATTTCAGTAGTGATCTACAAAGGAAAGCTGAATTAGAAGTTCAACAACTGGAGAAGACCAAGGATCCTTGGACACTCTTCACGGATGGAGCTTCAAATGTTAAAGGAACTGGACAAAGCACACTACTAAAATCGCCACAGGGGGACATTATACCCCAATCCATTGCATGTGAATTCCAAACCACTAATCATGAGGCAGCGTATGAGGCCTTGATAGCAGCCATGGAGATAGTGGAGGATTCTGCAATCATACCTGGTGATCCTGCACAGTCGAATTCAGGATCCTGGATCCTTCCAATCCTAAGATATATACAACATGGAGAGATCCCTACAGGACAAAATCCTAAAGCTTTCAAAGTCAAGGAGACTATGGAAACCACACTGGGGGCATAGCACTATTCTCAAGGATCCTTAGAACAGGACACTATTGGCCTACCATGAAGATGTATGCTGTAGAATACACAAAGAAATGTGATGCTTGTCAAAGACACAGTAATATTCTACACCAATCAACATAACATCTGCATCCTAAGAAGAAGCTTTTGCTCAAAGTCAGAAAAAAGGAAATGGCCAGTTATCAACAAAGAATGGCTGGAGCATACAACAAGAATGTCAGGATTAGAAGATTTCAAGTTGGTGATTTTGTGCTAAGAAAAACATTCCAGAACACTACAAATCCTTCTGATGGCAAGCTAGCACCAAAGTGGGAAGACCCCTATCTAATTGAAGCTGAATCAGGAAAGGGGGCATATCATTTGTTAACAATGGATGGTGATCTCCTACCAAGAGCTTGGAATGCTGTTCATCTCAAAAAATACTTTAAGTAAGAAGGATCAGGGATCCTCAGCGATACCGGTATTCTGATTAAGGATCCAGGATCCTCAAAGGATATATGATTCTACATTTGGTAACACATTACTTTCATTTTCATTTTCATTCATTTTATACTTATTACTTATCATAAGTTAAAGATGTTAATCAGTTAACATCTATTTTCACAAAGTTTAAGCTTTTGCAGAGTTGTTATCATTTTACAGAAGATCAAAGTGGTTGGCCAACCCTCCAAAGTTATGGGCTTGTCCCCAGTTTGGGCCTATCCCCAGTTTCGCCAGTAGCGCACGATGATCCTGGTATAGTTCAAGGCAGTGGGACCAGTACTCGCTTTAGGGGCTGACAATTCCATTGTACTGGCTATATCTAGGATCCTACGTATAATGGTAGACGTACCATACATCCGTTCCTAAGGTTTCTAACGTTTTCACGTTAGCTAAGGTTTCGGCATTTTCATGTCGCTCAAGTTTGGATAGTCGCCAGTGAGGGCCATACTCCAGTTTACATCCGTTTATATGGGCTTGACCCCAGTTTACATCCGTTTATTTGGGCTTGTCCCCAGTTTATTTGGGCTTGTCCCCAGTTTGTTGGGCTTGTCCCCAGTTACTAACTCTTATCTTATATTGGCTTAGTCCCAAGGTGTATCCTATTTCAGGTTTTTGGAGACAAACGACCAAGGATCCTTGATCCTTACCTTCCATTAAGGTTTGTCTTATGGTTATCTTGTTTATAATGATAAAGGTTAGGATCCTAACTTGGATTCTCAAGTATGATCCTTAATTATTTTGATTTTATTCATTATTCATTTGAATAACCCTTATACTTGACAACTGAACTTGTGATTCTTAAACTATATCACTTTTTAGAACTTATCGGTTATGGGATATGTGATCCTTGATCATATCCTAAACTTTTTGGATATCTTTTTTAATTTTTCAAGGCTTGATAAGTATAAACAGAATGAACATTACAACAGTTGGAAAGTAAGATATTAACAAGGATATCAACACAAAATAAGCCAAAAAGTTCAAGTTATTTTATTCACAAAAGGTTAAACCATTTACGGTTGTCAAAATTGCCAACCCACGTTTCTACCAGCAAAACGTGGCCCGTCCACATGGGTTGGCAAAGGGTGTCCATTTTTTACGGGTCTTTGTAGTGCAGAAATTAAAAGACGGAAGGATAACGAGTGGCTTCATCCCCCAAACAGAGGATCCATCCACCACCCATTATCCTGCCTATTGTTCAAGGATCCATGATTCTTCACCCTAGAAACTACTGTCTAAAGTTATACAAGTTCTGACGATAAGGATCCTTGATCCTAGAAGCTTTACTTTTCATAGTTTGCTTATTCATCAATAATTTACAAGGATATAGAATCCTAACTTGGATTCTCTGGTATGTTATATTCTAACTTTTTCGAAGCTGTAAGTTGTCTCTTATCCTTTTTGGTTAAGGATCATTGATCCACATTTATATGAACACTTCAAGTTTTCTGTTAAAAGTGTAACATTATCATCAGATTTTCAATAACTTTCCAGTTGTTTGGTGATGATATTTTTGAAAATAGAAAGCATACATGAAAAATAAAAAGGGAAGAAACAACAATAGATATAGCTAAAAAAGTTTAATGTTATTACCCATTCATTATGTATCAAATCATCTGGCCTGGATTTCACCAGCAAAACCGTGGACCATCCACCCAGGCCGGATAATGCTATCTAACAGTTAAAGTGTCTATGCAGAAATTAAAGTGCAGGAAGGTTAATAGCAAACTGTGTAGAAGGATTCATTCTCCACGAATGGAAGGATCTTCTGATCTGTAAAGGCACTTGAGGAGTTATCTCTAACTCTATATTCTGCAATGATGATTATAGCAGGTCTTATCAGTGATGACAGGCAGTGTAACAACTAGTTACCAGCAACAACGGCTAGTCCGCTTCTGACGGAAATATGACAGCTGTGAATCCTTATCACAACTGCCATATTGGGGGCAATTGTTAGGGCATGAATTTTATGCTAAGGATCATCTATCCTGAGTCTGGGCATGGATCACGGGTCCTTAATGGATGATGCGGATAGTCTGAGGATCCAGAGTCTGAGGATCACGAGTCTGAGGATCCAGGATCCTTAACAGAACTTATGTTTTGCACGTTTTTAATGTGTAAATGTAGGTAATGGACGTAGTGGACCACTCCTTTGCTGGAATCTCGTGGAATATGCTTTTAGGCACGTGCATATTGAAGAAATAACCGTTAGTGGTGGTCATGGGTGACTTCCACCTTTTTCGGGAAGTTAGTTAGTTGATTTTTCCTTATCTTTTTAAGGGGAAACAAGCTCATTAGAGGCACAATTCGTACACACCAGAGAAAAAACACACAAAACACGAATTCTCTGCAAACACTTAGCAAAAAACACACACTTACACTAGAAATTCATTGTATCGAGCTTGTTTTCTTCCGAAGTTGTACAAGGATCACTATTGTTTCAGCAATATATTTGGTGATCGGTAGTTTCCATCACCCGAGGTTTTTTATGCCGGAGATCTTCTAAAGATCAAGGGCTTTTTCCTCGTATAAATCTCGGTGTTCATCGTTGATTTCATATATTTATCGTTCATACAATTAACCAAGCATCATACCTCACAAAATCAGATTTGGTTGCATTATCCTTGTGTGATTTTTGACCAAAACAAACACCCCATCTTCAAAGCCACTAAGAATGACACCAACTGGAAACGGCGATTCTTCTTTGTCAGAAGGGATTCTATCCCTGATGGAAAGGATCTGCCTAGGAAATGGACCACCCATGGTAGGATAGAGGATCCTGAGAAGGATCACGGGATGACTTTGTTTCTGCTGAGGATCACTAACATCCTTTTGTTTCTATTTTGCAGCTATTACTGTCGCACACCTTATCACAACTCTTGCAACGAAGGAAAGGCTTGCTGCTTTTCGGAGGCTTGATCCTGAAATAAGATCATTTAAAGCAAATACCCAGGATTCTCAAGAGGTATCCAAAGGTTCTGTCACAATGTCAAGTAAGTATCCCATTTTGTGCATAATTAAATGTTTAAATTAAAATGAAATGAGGATACTTATCTGTTTTGGATGTGTAGGTGCTGGAAAATCATCGAAGTCTGCTACCCGTTTCAGTGTTACCGATCTCACCACTGTTGGTCCCAGGTCTGGGAAGAAAAAGGCTGCTGCTAGCCCAAGTACTGCCATCCCCAAGGCTACTGCTTCCAAGGGAAAGAAGAGGAAATCCTCAGAGGCTGACAATCTAGAAGGCCTGCCTCTAATCCGCCACCAGTTCCTTGAGTACTTCGCTGATGTAAGGATCACTGACTTAGGCTTAGTTATCCTGCCCACTTGAGGATCATGTGATCCTAAACTTCACATTGTCTTTTGCAGAAATTTACTGAAATCGAGGACTACGTAGGCAGTGTTGAAGAGGTTGAGCAAAAGTGGTTGGACCTCCAGAAGATCATGCTAGCCAAGGATCAGAAGATTGCCTCCCTCGAAAATGATGTCAATCTGGTAAAGAGGGAACTCGTCCTGGCTCACATCACTGCTGACCAAGAGAAGGCTGAAATCACCAATGATGCCAAAGTCTCCGCTGCCATTGCTATGTACAAAACCCAGTTGCAGATGGCCCAAGAGGCTCTGGATCATGACTTTGACAAGAGTAGCTGGGACGTAGAGGACTGGAAGGCTAGATTGGCTGAGCTGGACGATAAAGAAGAGGTCTTAGCAATTGAGGCGAGTGGAAGTGGAAAGGATCATGCTGATGCTGATGATGCTGGTGGTGATGCAGCCAAGGTGTAGGCCGCAGGAATGGGCGATGAAGGACATTTCTAGACGTAGCCGGAGCCCATTTTTTAGAATTTGGTAGTTTTATTTTGGTTATGGTGTTTTGAAACAATCTTGGGTTATAATAACTTTAGACAATAGTTTCTAGGGTGAAGGATCATGAATCCTTGGACAATAGGTAGGATAATGGGTGATGGATGGATCCTCTGTTTGGGGGATGAAGCCACTCGTTATCCTTCCGTCTTTTATTTCCTACACTACAAAGACCCATAAACAATGGACACCCTTTGCCAACCCATGTGGACGGGCCACGTTTTGCTGGTAGAAACGTGGGTTGGCAATTTTGACAACCTTAAAGGGTTTAACGTTTTGTTAATAAATAAAACCTTAACTTCTTGGCTATCTTCCGTGTTGTTATCCTTGTGAATACTTTACCTTTCAATTGTTGTGATATATATTTTGTCTGAATTTATTAAGTAAAGAAGAAAAAATATAATAAATATCCTCAAAAAGTTTAGGATATGATCAAGGATCACATATCCTATAATCGACAGGTTCTGAAAAGTAGTGTAGTTTGAGGATCATAAGTTCAGTTGTCAAAGGATAAGGGTCACTTAGATAAATAATGAATAAAATCAAAATGATCAAGGATCATACCTGAGAATCCAAGTTAGGATCCTAACCTTTAACACTTATAATCAGGATAACCAAAAGACAAACCTTAGTAAAAGGTAAGGATCAAGGATCCTTGGTCATTTAGCTTCAAAAACCTGAAATAGGATACAACTTGGGACTAAGCCAATTATAAGATAAAAGTTAGTAACTGGGGACAAGCCCAACAATTCTGGGGACAAGCCCAATATACTGGGGACAAGCCCAAAGGATAATTGGGGACAAGCCCAAAGGATCATGTGTAAACTGGAGTATGGCCCTCACTAGCGACTATCCAAACTTAGTGACATGAAAATGCCAAAACCTTAGTTAATGTGAAAATGTTAGAAACCTTAGGAACGGATGTATGGTACGTCTACCATTATACGTAGGATCCTGAATACAGCCAGTACAATGAAATTGTCAGCCCCTAAAGCGAGTACTGGTCCCATTGCCATGAACTGTACCAGGATCATCGTGCGCTACTGGCGAAACTGGGGACAGGCCCAAACTGGGGTCAAGCCCAAATAACTGGATACTTCTGTGGATACTCAATCCTTTGTTAAGGATACCTGAACCTTCAAAACTCAGAATCAAGTGAAAGGAGGATAAAGGATGCAGGATCCTTATCCTTATATAAGATAATTAAAGAATGAAATAGTTTGAGATTAGAATATTACCAAAATGAAGATCATCTGTCCTGTAAGGATTCTTCAAGGATACTTGTCAGGTAAGGATCATGGGTCCTTATCACATGAAGTATTTTTTCAGGTGGACAGCATTCCAAGCTTTTGGTAGCAAATCACCTTCCATTGTTAGCAATCGATATGCCCCCATTCCTGCCTCAGCTTCAATCAAGTAAGTGCCTTCCCACTTTGGTGCCAACTTTCCATCAGCAGGATTGGTGGTATTTTGAAATGCTTTCCTTAATACCATATCACCAACTTGGAATTTCCTGATCCTGACATTTTTGTTGTAAGCTCCAGCCATCCTTTGTTGATAACTGGCCATCCTTATCCTTGCCAGATCCCTTAGTTCTTCTATAGTATCCAGATCTTGAACCAAGTTTTCAGCATTTTCTTCAGGATCACGAATGCTTGTTCTTGCAGTAGGAACCACCATCTCTGTAGGGATCACTGATTCTGCCCTAAATACCAAAGAAAATGGAGTTTGGCCAGTGGCATTCTTGGGAGTTGTCCTATCAGCCCAAAGTACTTAAGGTAGTTCTTCTGCCCATTTTCCTTTCTTGGATCCAAGCTTCTTCTTCAAATTATTGATGATGATCTTGTTGGATGATTCTGCCCGGCCATTAGCTTGTGGGTGGACTGGTATTGATGTTATCATCTTAATCCCCCAACTGTCCCAAAAGTTAGTAGTTCTACTCCCAATAAATTAGGATCCATTATCACAAACAATTTCAGAAGGGATATCAAATCTAGTAATAATGTTTCTTTTAATAAAGGATATAACTTCCTTTTCTCTGACTTGAGCAAAGGCTTCAGCCTCTATCCACTTGGAGAAGTAATCAGTCATAGCAAGCATAAATACTTTTCCACCAGGTGCCTTAGGAAGCTTACCAACTATATCCATTCCCCATCTCATAAATGGCCAAGAAGAGGATATAGGATGCAAAAGTCCTGCTGGTTGGTGAAGGATATTACTGTGTCTCTGACAAGGATCACATTTCTTGGCATATTCCACAGCATCCTTCTTCATAGTAGGCCAATAGTATCCTGTCCTCAGGATCCTTGAGAATAATGCTCTGCCCCCGGTGTGGTTTCCGCAATCTCCTTCATGGAAATCCTTTAGGACTTCTTGGATTTCAGGATCCTCAATGCATCTTAGATATGGACCTGCAAGAGATCGTTTATACAACATGTTATTCAATATTGTAAATTGAGATACCTTAATTTTGAAAGCCCTGGGGTTTTCTCCTGTAGGAATCTCTCCATGTTGTATGTATCTCATGATTGTAAGGATCCATGATCCTGAATGAGATTGAGTATCATCACTCGGGATGATCGCAGAATCCTCTCCTATCTCCATAGCTTCATGATCCTCAACAGCAGAGGTCAGGATATGGATAATAGGGATCTTGATATCCTCGGGGATCTTCAAGGATGATCCTAAATTGGCTAATGCATCAGCCTCTGCATTCTCTTCCCTTGGTACCTGTGTCAAACTAAAGGAAACAAAAGAGAGTGCCAATTCTTTGACTATCTCTAAATATTTGATTAGCTTTTCACCTTTAACAGCATAGGATCCATTAAAGTGATTAGTGATCAATAAAGAATCTACATGTACCTCAAGATACCTGATCCTCATATGCTTGGCAATTTGCAAACCAGCTATTAAGGCTTCATATTCAGCCTCATTGTTGGTAGTTTGAAATTCACAAGCTATGGAGTGGGGTATTATGTCCCCCTGTGGTGATTTTAGTAGTATTCCAAGCCCTGTTCCTTTAACATTAGAAGCACCATCAGTGAAGAGTATCCAAGGATCCTTAGTTTCTTCTAGCTGTTGGACCTCTAACTTAGCTTCCTTTTGCAAGTCACTACTAAAATCTGCCACAAAGTCAGCTAAGGCCTGGGATTTAATGGCAGTTCTGGGATCATATCTTATATCATATGCACTAAGCTTCACTGCCCACTTAGCCATCCTTCCTGACATTTCAGGTTTCCTGAGAACATTCTTAATTGGAAAATTAGTCTTAACAACAATGGCATGAGTTTCAAAATAATGTGTTAATTTAGTAGACGCCATAATTAATGCAAGGATAAGTTTCTCTAAGTGTGAATACCTGGATTCAGCATCAAGTAAACTCTTACTTACATAATAAACAGGATGTTGTGTACCTTGGTGATCCTTAACAAGGACCGCACTTACTGCTTTTGAGGATACTGCTAGGTATAAGGATAATATATCCCCCTTTTCTGGTTTCATCAAGGCGGGGGCTGTGGGTAGGTAATCCTTAAGAGCTTTGAGGGCACTTTCATGCTTCTCAGTCCATTCAAATTTCTTGTTCTTCCTCAGGATATCATAGAATTCCTTGCACTTTTCTGAGGATTTGGATATGAACCTGTTCAAGGCTGCGATCCTGCCTGTCAATCTTTGCACATCCTTAGCATTGGCATCGGATTTGATATTCATAATAGCCTTAATCTGCTCTGGACTTGCTTCAATGCCCCTCTTTGTTACCATATAGCCTAAGAATTTACCTGCTTTGACACCAAAATGACACTTGGAAGGATTTAGTTTCATATTAAATTTATCAAGGATATTGAATGCTTCCTCCAAGTCTTTAAGGTGATCCTCAGCTTTCTTGGACTTAACCACCATGTCATCTATATAGACTTCCATAGTGTATCCAATTTGTTCCTTGAACATCATATTGACTAGCCTTTGATAAGTAGCACCTGCATTCCTTAGTCCAAATGGCATAGCAATATAACAATATATACCAGTTGGGGTCATAAAGGCTGTATCCTCTTGATCAGATGGTTCCATCTGAATTTGTTGAAATCCAGATGAAGCATCCATAAAAGTCAACAACTCATGACCCGCGGTAGCATCCACCATGGAGTCAATGTGGGGTAATGGGAAAGGATCCTTGGGACATGCCTTGTTTAAATCAGTAAAATCGACACATACCCTCCACTTTCCATTTTTCTTTTGAACAACAACCACATTGGCTAACCATCTTGGATACTTAACCTCTCTTATCATACCTGCCCGAAGTAGTTTATCTACCTCCTCCTGGATAATAGCATTCCTTTCAGGTGCAAACTTTCTTCTTTTTTTGATGAATTGGCTTGAATGACCTGTCAATGCCGAGTTTATGAGTAATTATATCTTTAGATATACCTGTCATATCCTCATGCTTCCAGGCAAAGGTAGTTTTCCTTCTTTTAAGGAAGGATATTAGATCCTGTTCAATGTTGCTAAGGATCCCTGATCCTATGAAGATCCTGGATTCAGGATCATCAGGATCCATGAGGATTTCTTTTACATCCTGCTCTCTTGCCTCCAAGACATCTCTTGAAGGATACTTTAATTGCTATTGCTCCCTTGGTCTTGAGGCTGGCTTCATTGATGAGGTATAGCAATTCTTAGCTTCTTGTTGATCACTCTCAATTTTCACCACTCCCCATGGACTAGGAAGCTTCACGCATTGATGATATGTGGATGGGATTGCCTTCATGTCATGTATCCATGGCCTGCCAAGGATAACATTACAACAAGATAAGCAATCTATAACACAAAACTTCTGATAAGAATGGATTCCTTCAATATAGATAGGGAGTTTGATGTCCCCCAATGTGTTTTTAGTTTCCCCGCTAAATCCCACAAGTACTGAGGATCTTGGGACAATATCAGACTCCGGGATATTCATCTTCTTGAGGACATCAAGCTGAATGATGTTCACAGAGCTTCCTCCATCTATAAGGATCCTGCGAACAAAATGATTAAAAAATAAATAAGGTAATAACAAGACCATCATGATGAGGATCCTGAACATCAAGACGATCATCCTCATCAAAAGTTATGATCTTATCCTTGGTGACAGTGGACGTCCGGATGGGTCTGTCTCCATTATCCATCTTGGTTTCCTTGGCATGTCTTTTGGCTGCTGAAAAGGAAGTACCACAAATGTCTGATCCACCGGATATAAAGTTTATAACTTGTGCATCTGCTGGAGGAGCAGGAGCCTTTTCCGGGATCCTTTCACGATCCTGGATCCTTGACTTTTTTCTACCCAAAAGCTTTTTCAAATGCCCCTTGCTTAACAAGTAACCAATTTCCTTTCTAAGTGCAACACACTCTTCAGTGAGATGCCCAAAATCCTCATGATATGTACACCACTTGGACTTATCTATTGTAGCAGCTGGTTTATCACTTTTTCTCGGCCACCTAGCTTTCTCACCTAGATTCTACATTGCAAGGATTAGTTCATTGTTATCAACAGAAAAACAGTATTCAGAAATGGGAGGATAATCCTCATCATCCTCTTCCTGTTCCACTGCATGCACGTTCTGGTTATCAGATTTGTTGTAGGATTTTGATTTGTTGTTCCTGAAGTAGGATCCCTGCTTCTCCTGTTTTGAGGATCCTGTCAATCTCTCCTGGATACTTTTGTCATCCTCTAGGCGGATGAACCTAAGGGCCCTGGTTCTTACTTCATCACGATTCCTGCATGGGGTCATAACAAGATCATCATAGAGCAATGAATCCCTAAGCAAACCCATTTTAAAGGCTTCTACAGCCGTAGCAATATCCAAGTTGGGAATGTCTAAGGATTCTTTACTAAACTTAGTGATGTAATCTCTAAGTGATTCATTTTGACCTTGTGTTACCCTATATAAATCACTAGTCAATCGTTCAAACTTTCTACCACAAGAGAATTGACTATTAAACAAATTAACTAGATTAGCAAATGAAGTAATAGAGTAAGGGGGAAGACTTAGCAGCCATTTAAGAGCAGATCCTGTAAGTGTGGATCCAAATCCCTTGCATAGACATGCTTCTTTTAACCTCTCCGGAATTGGATTGATCTCCATCCTCTCCCAGTATTGAGCTACATGCTCCTCTGGATCCGTCGAACCATCATATAGCTTCATGGATGGTATCTGGAATCTTTTGGGTATCTCAGCATCACATAAGGGTGGTGCAAAGCGAGATATCCAATGGCTACCATCTGCGATCTCAGTAATGGGCTTGACTACTCCTGGAACACTGGATATCATGTCCTTAAGCTTCTGTAACTCCCTGGCCATAGCCTGATTGATACCTGTATCCTGCATAGAGCCATGGTTAGTGTTATATGAATTATTAAAAGTGTTACCTCCCAAAGGATTGTTGTTTGGAATTCCAGATGTGAATCCATATTGACGGGACTCTGGTATGATTGAAGGACCAGAGAAAGCAATGGTCTGCATTGGTATGAAGTCTCCTTGATGAACATCCGAGCTCGGGGGCTGCATACTTCTTAGGAATCCTTGATCCTGAAAGATGTTGGACCCTTGAAGCTGAGAGGATCCTTGAACCTGAAAGGATCCTGGAACCAGAGAGGATCCTTGGACCTGGGAGGATCCTTAGACCCGGGAGGATCCTTGGACCTGAAAGGATCCTGGAACCAGAGAGGATCCTTGGACCTGGGAGGATCCTTGGACCTGGGAGGATCCTTGGACCTGGGAGGATCCTTGGACCTGAAAGGATCCTGGAACCAGAGAGGATCCTTGGACCTGGGAGGATCCTTGGACTGTGTGCATTCCCAAATATCCTCCTGAGCTGACGAAGGATCCCTGATGCTGAGAAGAAGATCCCGATGGCTGGAAATAGGATCCCTGAGGCTGGGAGTGAGAGCAAAATGCCTGACTCATAGTTGCTGTTCCATAACGCCTTTCTGATGGACCACTTTGATACTGGATGCCCGGAACTGCCGATTGTAGGGTAGTTACAACTGGAGTGTCAAAACTCAATGACCTTGGCATCAGAGGAGAGTGATCCTCCACTGATTTCTTCTGTTTCTTGATATCACCAATCTCTTGGAGGATCCGTTCATTGGTTTTGTCCTGCTCTCGCATGCGATCCCTCATCTACAAAATCAGATTAAAAAGATCATTAGTAGTAGGATTAGTGGAAACAGAAGAAGTTGGTGGTTTTTGGAAAATGGGGGTTTGTCTCTTCGCAGCATTTTCAGCATTCTTCTGGGATCCAGAAGGTGGTGGAGGCAAAGGAGGAACGCCTTGTGAAGAACTGATCGTCCGCATAGAGCTTGATGTGTTCTTTGCCGAGGAAGCCATTTGCTTGATTGTAATGAACCGAAATGATCACCAGAACAATAATTTCTCAAGAACGAAGCACCAATCGCCCCACGGTGGGCGCCAAACTGTTTTGGTCAAAAATCAAGCTAAGATAATGTAACCAAACTTTCTGTTGTGAGGTGTGATGCTTGAATCAATGAACAATGCTAAGGATCACTCAGAAATGAAATGAACAAGTGACACAAAGATTTATACGAGGAAAAAGCCCTTGATCAAGAGTTGATCTCCGGCATAAAAAACCTCAGGTGATGGAAACTACCGATCACCAACTCAAATTAAACTAACGAGTTGTTACAACTTTGGATGATAGCGAGCTAGTTACAAGGATCACTATAGTGTAATGTGCAAAAAGTGTGTAATCGCCAAGTGAATTGTCGAGAGCTGATGAGAGCAGTTACGAGTGGGTGTTAAGCTAAAAATAGCCAAGTGTTCTAATATAGCTCGCTATCCCCTTTTAAAAATGGAAAAAATCTAAGCTAACAAACTATCCGCATTTTGTGCAAGTCTTCCACGAACTCCATAACGTCCACTTCAGTTAAGCACGTGCGGAACAAGTATGGAATATGCTCCAGGAATATCGCCAAGACCAAGTCCAAGCTTGTACTCCTGCAAAACAACATCATATTCAAAGCAGACAATCGTTAGTGTAAGGATCACTATGATGATCCATGATCCTGATCCTATAATACCCTCTGAGGATCACTAATTCAAACAGAAGTGAGGATCCCTCAGCTTGACAGTAATTGAGGATCACTAATCTTTGGAAAATCCTCCCCTAACAATTGCCCCCAAAATATAAGGAGTGAAATGTAAATAAACGAGTTGTATTTTCTCGTTCTTATCCGTAACAACCAACGGATATATAGCCGTTAAATTCTGACTAGCCGTTACCATCCTGACGTCACTGAAGTGACTATCCTGCAAGATCATCATTATAAATTGAAGTTAGAGATAAGGGTTAGAGAGCATTTAAATTCGTGCGTTTCCTCCTTAAAATCCTCATTCGAAGATTTGATCAGGTATTTCTCTTTCCTTTCTCTCTTCTTCTTCTCAATTCTGTTTCTTGTTTTCCACCATCTTCATGACCAAGATGATGCTGAGGTCTTCACCGGTTAAGGATCATAAAAAGGACAGTCCCTTGAAGACCCAAGGGATCATCAAAGACTCTACGAAAGAAAGATGCTACTTTACCGATCCACAGATAGACAGAATCCGTCATTGTTTCCCGGCGAACACCGTTTTCAAAACTTTTGATCCCACCGTCCTGAGCGACTATATTTCTGAAACCTGGGTAGCTTTTCCGGTCACCCCATTTACAATAGGATACTCGTATCCTTTTCCTGATTTCACACAATCTTTCTTCTCTCTCACCGGCATCTCCTACATCCAAGCAATGCCAATGAACTGGAGGGTCTTGTATACCCTTGAAAGAATCATTGAATGTGAAGGAATTAATCTGGGAATGTCGGAGTTAGCAGAGATGTATGACCTTGTTAGCCATGGATCCCACCGATATCTATTCAAACATAAACCTGGTGAAGAACACCCCATCTTCAAAGCCACTAAGAATGACACCAACTGGAAACGGCGATTCTTCTTTGTCAGAAGGGATTCTATCCCTGATGGAAAGGATCTGCCTAGGAAATGTACCACCCATGGTAGGATAGAGGATCCTGAGAAGGATCACGGGATAACCTTGTTTCTGCTGAGGATCACTAACATCCTTTTGTTTCTATTTTGCTGCTATTACAGTCGCACACCTATCACAACTCCTGCAACGAAGGAAAGGCTTGCTGCTTTTTGGAGGCTTGATCCTGAAATAAGATCATTTAAAGCAAATACCCAGGATTCTCAAGAGGTATCCTCAGGTTCTGTCACAATGTCAAGTAAGTATCCCATTTTGTGCATAATTAAATGTTTAAATTAAAATGAAATGAGGATACTTATCTGTTTTGGATGTGTAGGTGCTGGAAAATCATTGAAGTCTGCTACCCGTTTCAGTGTTACCGATCTCACCACTATTGGTCCCAGGTCTGGGAAGAAAAAGGCTGCTGCTAGCCCAAGTACTGCCATCCCCAAGGCTACTGCTTCCATGGGAAAGAAGAGGAAAGCCTCAGAGGCTGACAATCTAGAAGGCCTACCTCTAATCCTCCACCAGTTCCTTGAGTACTTCGCTGATGTAAGGAAAACTGACTTAGGCTTAGTTATCCTGCCCACTTGAGGATCATGTGATCCTAAACTTCACATTGTCTTTTTGCAGAAATTTGCTGAAATCGAGGACTACGTAAGCAGTGTTGAAGAGGTTGAGCAAAAGTGTTTGGACCTCCAGAAGATCATGCTAGCCAAGGATCAGAAGATTGCCTCCCTCGAAAATGATGTCAATCTGGTAAAGAGGGAACTCGTCCTGGCCCACATCACTGCTGACCAAGAGAAGGCTGAAATCACCAATGATGCCAAAGTCTCCGCTGCCATTGCTATGTACAAAACCCAGTTGCAGATGGCCCAAGAGGCTCTGGATCCTGACTTTGACAAGAGTAGCTGGGACGTAGAGGGCTGGAAGGCTAGATTGGCTGAGCTGGATGATGAAGAAGAGGTCTTAGCAATTGAGGCGAGTGGAAGTGGAAAGGATCATGCTGATGCTGATGATGATGGTGGTGATGCAGCAAAGGTGTAGGTCGCAGGAATGGGCGATGAAGGACATTTCTAGACGTAGCCGAAGCCTATTTTTTAGAATTTTGTAGTTTTATTTTGGTTATGGTGTTTTGAAACAATCTTGGGTTGTAATAACTTTAGACAATAGTTTCTAGGGTGAAGGATCATGGATCCTTGGACAATAGGTAGGATAATGGGTGATGGATGGATCCTCTGTTTGGGGGATGAAGCCACTCGTTATCCTTCCGTCTTTTATTTCCTGCACTACAAAGACCCGTAAACAATGGACACCTTTTGCCAACCCATGTGGACGGGCCACGTTTTGCTGGTAGAAACGTGGGTTGGCAATTTTGACAACCTTAAAGGGTTTAACGTTTTGTTAATAAATAAAACCTTAATTTCTTGGCTATCTTCCGTGTTATTATCCTTGTGAATACTTTACCTTTCAATTGTTGTGATATATATTTTGTCTGAATTTATTAAGTAAAGAAGAAAAAATTTAATAAATATCCTCAAAAAGTTTAGGATATGATCAAGGATCACATATCCTATAATCGACAGGTTCTGAAAAGTAGTGTAGTTTGAGGATCATAAGTTCAGTTGTCAAAGGATAAGGGTCACTTAGATAAATAACGAATAAAATCAAAATGATCAAGGATCATACCTGAGAATCCAAGTTAGGATCCAAACCTTTAACACTTATAATCAGGATAACCAAAAGACAAACCTTAGTAAAAGGTAAGGATCAAGGATCCTTGGTCATTTAGCTTCAAAAACCTGAAATAGGATACAACTTGGGACTAAGCCAATTATAAGATAAAAGTTAGTAACTGGGGACAAGCCCAAAGGATAACTGGGGACAAGCCCAAAGGATAATTGGGGACAAGCCCAAAGGATAACTGGGGACAAGCCCAAAGGATAACTGGGGACAAACCCAAAGGATAACTGGGGATAAGCCCAAAGGATCGTGTGTAAACTGGAGTATGGCCCTCACTGGCGACTATCCAAACTTAGTGACATGAAAATGCCAAAACCTTTGCTAACGTGAAAACGTTAGAAACCTTAGGAACGGATGTATGGTACGTCTACCATTATACGTAGGATCCTGAATACAACCAGTACAATGAAATTGTCAGCCCCTAAAGTGAGTACTGGTCCCATTGCTTTGAACTGTACCAGGATCATCGTGCGCTACTGGCGAAACTGGGGACAGGCCCAAACTGGGGTCAAGCCCAAATAACTGGGGTCAAGCCCAAATAACTGGGGTCAAACCCAAATAACTGGATACTTCTGTGGATACTCAATCCTTTGTTAAGGATACCTGAACCTTCAAAACTCAGAATCAAGTGAAAGGAGTATAAAGGATGCAGGATCCTTATCCTTATATAAGATAATTAAAGAATGAAATAGTTTGAGATTAGAATATTACCAAAATGAGGATCATCTGTCCTGTAAGGATTCTTCAAGGATACTTGTCAGGTAAGGATCATGGGTCCTTATCACATGAAGTATTTTTTCAAGTGGATAGCATTCCAAGCTTTTGGTAGCAAATCACCTTCCATTGTTAGCAATCGATATGCCCCCTTTCCTGACTCAGCTTCAAACAAGTAAGGGCCTTCCCACTTTGGTGCCAACTTTCCATCAGCAGGATTGGTGGTATTCTGAAATGCTTTCCTTAATACCATATCACCAACTTAGAATTTCCTGATCCTGATATTTTTGTTGTAAGCTCCAGCCAGATCCCTGAGTTCTTCTATAGTATCCAGATCTTGAACCAAGTTTTCAGCAGTTTCTTCAGGATCACGAATGCTTGTTCTTGCAGTAGGAACCACCATCTCTGTAGGGATCACTGATTCTGCCCCAAATACCAAATAAAATGGAGTTTGGCCAGTGGCATTCTTGGGAGTTGTCCTATCAGCCCAAAGTACATAAGGTAGTTCTTCTGCCCATTTTCCTTTCTTAGATCCAAGCTTCTTCTTCAAATTGTTGATGATGATCTTGTTGGATGATTATGCCTGGCCATTAGCTTGTGGGTGGACTGGTGTTGATGTTATCATCTTAATCCCCCAGCTGTCACAAAAGTTAGTAGTTCTACTCCCAATAAATTGGGATCCATTATCACAAACAATTTCAGAAGGGATACCAAATCTAGTAATAATGTTTCTTTTAATAAAGGATATAACTTCCTTTTCTCTGACTTGAGCAAAGGCTTCAGCCTCTATCCACTTGGAGAAGTAATCAGTCATAGCAAGCATAAATACTTTTCCACCAGGTGCCTTAGGAAGCTTACCAACTATATCCATTCCCCATCTCATAAATGGCCAAGAAGAGGATATAGGATGCAAAAGTTCTGCTGGTTGGTGAAGGATATTACTGTGTCTCTGACAAGGATCACATTTCTTGGCATATTCCACAGCATCCTTCTTCATAGTAGGCCAATAGTATCCTGTCCTCAGGATCCTTGAGAATAATGCTCTGCCCCGGTGTGGTTTCCGCAATCTCCTTCATGGAAATCCTTTAGGACTTCTTGGATTTCAGGATCCTCAATGCATCTTAGATATGGACCTGCAAGAGATCGTTTATACAACATGTTATTCAATATTGTAAATTGAGATACCTTAATTTTGAAAGCCCTGGGGTTTTCTCCTGTAGGAATCTCTCCATGTTGTATGTATCTCATGATTGGAAGGATCCATGATCCTGAATGAGATTGAGTATCATCACTAGGGATGATCGCAGAATCCTCTCCTATCTCCATAGCTTCATGATCCTCAACAGCAGGGGTCAGGATATGGATAATAGGGATCTTGATATCCTCCGGGATCTTCAAGGATGATCCTAAATTGGCTAATGCATCAGCCTCTGCATTCTCTTCCCTTGGTACCTGTGTCAAACTAAAGGAAACAAAAGAGAGTGCCAATTCTTTGACTATCTCTAAATATTTGATTAGCTTTTCACCTTTAACAGCATAGGATCCATTAAAGTGATTAGTGATCAATAAAGAATCTACATGTACCTCAAGATACTTGATCCTCATATGCTTGGCAATTTGCAAACCAGCTATTAAGGCTTCATATTCAGCCTCATTGTTGGTAGTTTGAAATTCACAAGCTATGGAGTGGGGTATTATGTCCCCCTGTGGTGATTTTAGTAGTATTCCAAGCCCTGTTCCTTTAACATTAGAAGCACCATCAGTGAAGAGTATCCAAGGATCCTTAGTTTCTTCTAGCTGTTGGACCTCTAACTCAGCTTCCTTTTGCAAGTCACTACTAAAATATGCCACAAAGTCAGCTAAGGCCTGGGATTTAATGGCAGTTCTGGGCTCATATCTTATATCATATGCACTAAGCTTTACTGCCCACTTAGCCATCCTTCCTGACATTTCAGGTTTCCTGAGAACATTCTTAATTGGAAAATTAGTCTTAACAACAATGGCATGAGTTTCAAAATAATGTGTTAATTTAGTAGATGCCATAATTAATGCAAGGACAAGTTTCTCTAAGTGTGAATACCTGGATTCAGCATCAAGTAAACTCTTACTTACATAATAAACAGGATGTTGTGTACCTTGGTGATCCTTAACAAGGATCGCACTTACTGCTTTTGAGGATACTGCTAGGTATAAGGATAATATATCCCCCTTTTCTGGTTTCATCAAGGCGGGGGATGAGGATAGGTAATCCTTAAGAGCTTTGAGGGCACTTTCATGCTTCTCAGTCCATTCAAATTTCTTGTTCTTCCTCAAGATGTCATAGAATTCCTTGCACTTTTCTGAGGATTTGGATATGAACCTGTTCAAGGCTGCGATCCTGCCTGTCAATCTTTGCACATCCTTAGCATTGGCAAAAGATTTGATATTCATAATAGCCTTAATCTGCTCTAGACTTGCTTCAATGCCCCTCTTTGTTACCATATAGCCTAAGAATTTACCTGCTTTGACACCAAAATGACACTTGGAAGGATTTAGTTTCATATTAAATTTATCAAGGATATTGAATGCTTCCTCCAAGTCTTTAAGGTGATCCTCAGCTTTCTTGGACTTAACCACCATGTCATCTATATAGACTTCCATAGTGTATCCAATTTGTTCCTTGAACATCATATTGACTAGCCTTTGATAAGTAGCACCTGCATTCCTTAGTCCAAATGGCATAGCAATATAACAATATATACCAGTTGGGGTCATAAAGGCTGTATCCTCTTGATCAGATGGTTCCATCTGAATTTGTTGAAATCCAGATGAAGCATCCATAAAAGTCAACAACTCATGACCCACGGTAGCATCCACCATGGAGTCAATGTGGGGTAATGGGAAAGGATCCTTGGGACATGCCTTGTTTAAATCAGTAAAATCGACACATACCCTCCACTTTCCATTTTTCTTTTGAACAACAACCACATTGGCTAACCATATTGGATACTTAACCTCTCTTATCATACCTGCCCGAAGTAGTTTATCTACCTCCTCCTGGATAATAGCATTCCTTTCAGGTGCAAACTTTCTTCTTTTTTGATGAATTGTCTTGAATGACCTGTCAATGCCGAGTTTATGAGTAATTATATCTTTAGATATACCTGTCATATCCTCATGCTTCCAGGCAAAGGTAGTTTTCCTTCTTTTAAGGAAGGATATTAGATCACGTTCAATGTTGCTAAGGATCCCTGATCCTATGAAGATCCTGGATTCAGGATCATCATGATCCATGAGGATTTCTTTTACATCCTGCTCTCTTGCCTCCAAGACATCTCTTGAAGGATACTTTAATTGCTATTGCTCCCTTGGTCTTGAGGCTGGCTTCATTGATGAGGTATAGCAATTCTTAGCTTCTTGTTGATCACTCTCAATTTTTACCACTCCCCATGGACTAGGAAGCTTCACGCACTGATGATATGTGGATGGGACTGCCTTCATGTCATGTATCCATGGCCTGCCAAGGATAACATTACAAAAAGATAAGCAATCTATAACACAAAACTTCTGAAAAGAATGGAGTCCTTCAATATAGATTGGGAGTTTGATGTCCCCCAATGTGTTTTTAGTTTCCCCGCTAAATCCCACAAGTACTGAGGATCTTGGGACAATATCAGACTCCGGGATATTCATCTTCTTGAGGACATCAAGCTGAATGATGTTCACAGAGCTTCCTCCATCTATAAGGATCCTGCGAACAAAATGATTTGAAATAAATAAGGTAATAACAAGACCATCATGATGAGGATCCTGAACATTAAGACGATCATCCTCATCAAAAGTTATGATCTTATCCTTGGTGACAGTGGACATCCGGATGGGTCTGTCTCCATTATCCATCTTGGTTTCCTTGGCATGTCTGATCCACCGGATATAAAGTTTATAACTTGTGCATCTGCTGGAGGAGCAGGAGCCTTTTCCGGGATCCTTTCCGGATCCTGGATCCTTGACTTTTTTCTTCCCAAAAGCTCTTTCAAATGCCCCTTGCTTAACAAGTAACCAATTTCCTTTCTAAGTGCAATACACTCTTCAGTGAGATGCCCAAAATCCTCATGATATGCACACCACTTGGACTTATCTTTTGTAGCAGTTGGTTTATCACTTTTTCTCGGCCACCTAGATTCTGCATTGCAAGGATTAGTTCATTGTTATCAACAGAAAAATAGTATTCAGAAATGGGAGGATAATCCTCATCATCCTCTTCCTGTTCCACTGCATGCACGTTCTGGTTATCAGATTTGTTGTAGGATTTCGATTTGTTGTTCCTGAAGTGGGATCCCTGCTTCTCCTGTTTTGAGGATCCTGTCAATCTCTCCTGGATCCTTTTGTCATCCTCTAGGCGGATGAACCTAAGGGCCCTGGTTCTTACTTCATCAAGATTCCTGCATGGGGTCATAACAAGATCATCATAGAGCAATGAATCCCTAAGCAAACCCATTTTAAAGGCTTCTACAGCCGTAGCAATATACAAGTTGGGAATGTCTAAGGATTCTTTACTAAACTTAGTGATGTAATCTCTAAGTGATTCATTTTGACCTTGTGTTACCCTATATAAATCACTAGTCAATCGTTCAAACTTTCTACTACAAGAGAATTGACTATTAAACAAATTAACTAGATTAGCAAATGAAGTAATAGAGTAAGGGGGAAGACTTAGCAGCCATTTAAGAGCAGATCCTGTAAGTGTGGATCCAAATCCCTTGCATAGACATGCTTCTTTTAACCTCTCCGGAATTGGATTGATCTCCATCCTCTCCCGGTATTGAGCTACATGCTCCTCTGGATCCGTCGAACCATCATATAGCTTCATGGATGGTATCTGGAATCTTTTGGGTATCTCAGCATCACATAAGGGTGGTGCAAAGCGAGATATCCTATGGCTACCATCTGCGATCTCAGGAATGGGCTAGACTACTCCTGGAACACTGGATATCATGTCCTTAAGCTTCTGTAACTCCCTGGCCATAGCCTGATTGATACCTGTATCCTGCATAGAGCCATGGTTAGTGTTATATGAATTATTAAAAGTGTTACCTCCCAAAGGATTCGTGTTTGGAATTCCAGATGTGAATCCATATTGATGGGACTCTGGTATGATTGAAGGACCAGAGAAAGCAATGGTCTGCATTGGTATGAAGTCTCCTTGATGAACATCCGAGCTCGGGGGCTGCATACTTCTTAGGAATCCTTGATCCTGAAAGATGTTGGACCCTTGAAGCTGAGAGGATCCTTGAACCTGAAAGGATCCTGGAACCAGAGAGGATCCTTGGACCTAGGAGGATCCTTGGACCCTGGATCCTGGAACCAGAGAGGCTCCTTGGACCTGGGAGGATCCTTGGACCTGGGAGGATCCTTGGACCTGGGAGGATCCTTGGATCTGGGAGGATCCTTGGACTGTGTGCATTCCTAAATATCCTCCTAAGCTGACGAAGGATCCCTGATGCTGAGAAGAGGATCCAGATGGCTGGAAATAGGATCCCTGAGGCTGGGAGTGAGAGCTAAATGCCTGACTTATAGTTGTCATTCCATAACGCCTTTCTGATGGACCACTTTGATACTGGATTCCCGAAACTGCCGATTGTAGGGTTGTTACAACTGGAGTGTCAAAATTCAATGACCTTGGCATCAGAGGAGAGTGATCCTCCACTGATTTCTTCTGTTTCTTGATATCACCAATCTCTTGGAGGATCCGTTCATTGGTTTTGTCCTGCTCTCGCATGCGATCCTTCATCTGTAAAATCAGATTAAAAAGATCATTAGTAGTAGGATAAGTGGAAACAGAAGAAGTTGGTGGTTTTTGGAAAATGGGGGTTTGTCTCTTCGCAACATTTTCAGCATTCTTCTGGGATCCAGAAGGTGGTGGAGGCAAAGGAGGAACGCCTTGTGAAGAACTAATCGCCGGCATAGAGCTTGATGTGTTCTTTGCCGAGGAAGCCATTTGCTTGATTGTAACGAACCGAAATGATCACCAGAACAATAATTTCTCAAGAACGAAGCACCAATCGCCCCACGGTGGGCGCCAAACTGTTTTGGTCAAAAATCAAGCTAAGATAATGCAACCAAACTTTCTGTTGTGAGGTGTGATGCTTGAATCAATAAACAATGCTAAGGATCACTCAAAAATGAAATGAACAAGTGACACAAAGATTTATACGAGGAAAAAGCCCTTGATCAAGAGTTGATCTCCAGCATAAAAAACCTCGGGTGATGGAACTACCGATCACCAACTCAAATTAAACTAACGAGTTCTTACAACTTTGGATGATAGCGAGCTAGTTACAAGGATCACTATAGTGTAATGTGCAAAAAGTGTGTAATCGCCAAGTGAATTGTCGAGAGCTGATGAGAGCAGTTGCGAGTGTGTGTTAAGCTAAAAATAGCCAAGTGTTCTAATATAGCTCGCTATCCCCTTTTAAAAATGGAAAAAATCTAAGCTAAACCCGAGTAAGTAAATGATGGAGGCATTAGGACTAACCCTTTTTATTTCTACACCATTATTTTTCTTTTTCCTTTACCAACTACCCAAAAATCCCCCTAGTTAACCCCTTTGAGCCTAAACCTTTTCGTTTCATCACCCAAACAAAAACCCTTTTACCCACCAAAACCTTTTTCATTTTTTTTACCCTTTATTTTAGTAACAAGTTCGGTTCTTCGAAAAAAAAAAAATTGTGTGATAATGATGAAGCAAAAAGAAAATAAACAAACAAGTTAATCAAAAAATAACTTAGTTTGAATAAAAGTTTCATCAAAATAAAAAAGTTGCAAAAATACGAAAACCGACACTTGTTACGCTTTTAGCCCTTTTTCTTTTTTTTTCTACTAACCACTAACCCAACCACCTACCTTTAACCCTAGCCTAACCCTTAACCCACAAAGTCCTCTTGATATCTACAAAGGTATAAAAGTTAAAAAGGAGGAGGATTGATTTCTTGGCAAGCCTATGGTAGGAATAAGTTCCATGCCGCTCTCGAGAGATTCACTAAAAATACACCTTCGGCCGAGTGTGAGTGATTTCCCCGCGAGGTATGTGAACTTGTATATAAATAGAATTTTAAAAAGGCATGTTATGCCCAAATAAGTAATTTCTTTTATGAAAAGTTCTAAATAAATCATTACGAATAGGAGTGTAAATAAATAAAAATAAAACCCAAAAAGATCTTGGAAATCCCGACACTCTACGACAAGCCCAAAACCTTCTCTTCTACCTGTTCCATTTGGGAGTGTAAGCCACATATTAAAGAGTTTTGCTTGAGGACAAGCAAAAGTTCAAGTGTGGGGGTATTTGATGTGTGTAAAATGCAACATATAAATTACATCAAATGAGGCATAAAACTAATCCTTTTTTAGTACTAATATTGGAAAAAGAGTGTTTTTGTCTTCCTTTTGTATTTTCAGGATTAAATGAGCTCAAAAACGCAAAAGAAGCAAAAAGACAGCTAAATCCAACATAAATACAAGAAAAGGAATATTAGTGGACTGCCCGAACCCTCAACGGCACCTTCCAAAGCAAAATAGAGAAAACAGAAGACTGAACACGCCCCGTGCTCAGCCAGCACGAGGCCGTGCCCAAGAAGCAGCAGAAAAGACAAACCTAAAGAAGCTTCTATTGCCCACCACGGGGCCGTGCTCAGCGGACACGGGGGCGTGTCGAAAGTACAGCAGGCGCATTTATTGTAATTGCGAATTACAATTAATGAGGAGAGAGATTGTCAGACGGACACGGGGCCGTGCCCAGCGGACACGGGGCCGTGTCCAGCTCTCTGTTCAGCCTATAAATAGGAGTGCTTGGATTCATTTCATCTCATCCCTTGGCACACCACCTCTCTCACACTTCATCCACCACCCACCATCATCTACCACCATCATCCATTGTCCATCGTAGAGTGTGTGAGTCGTCTCGGGATCCAAGATTGATCGTACGAGTTCTTGACAATCAAGGCCATGTTTGCCTAAGTCTCTTACATCACTTGGTGAAGACAAAGTGTCTAGTATAATACTTTTTATTTCTAATCTTTTGCACTTTTTATTTGGTTTTGTATTAATGACTTTAATAACTAGTTACTTATGTTGAAGGTGATCTTTCCTAATCGTTTGTCCGTGGTGTCTTGGCATTATTTTACTGTCTATATAAAATAAAGGATTTTCACCATTCACATCTCCACGGTCTATATGGAGATATGTTGGCTACCTGGTAGGGGGTTAAGGGAACGGTTTGGTAAAGGTCTTGCCATTGTTCAGCGTTTAGAGGTCCTGCAATGGACCTGGGTCAAATTTAGTAGGACCTCCTTCAATACTTCACGGTATTGGATGGCGGGGGTCCAAACTCTTTGATCCCCTCATAAGTTAACTACTATTAATACTATAACCCGGCTATTTAGGACTGTATCCCTGCTGACTCAGACTACTTAGCCGAGGGTAACGTCACCGCCAAAAGCGGGGCCTACCACAATACTGCATTAATAACTTAATTCATTATCTTCCAATAATCCACCCTTTTAGGATTGTATCCCTGCTGACTCAAACTACTGGGGTGAGGGTAACGTCGCCTTCAAAAGAGGGGCCTACTACAATAACTAAGATAATCTCTTAATTATGTGCAAAAGTACGGAAATAATCAAAGGTTATACTAGATACGAGTCGGAACCAAGTGATTCATCTTGTCTATCTGTTTTTTCTTTTATTTTTATTTTCAGCATTTTAGTTAGTTTTATTTTTCTTAGTTTAAAAACATTTTTCTAAACTTTTATTTTGGTTAGACGTTGAGGATAAACCGGTACTAAAAGCTCTTGTGTCCTTGGACGACCTCGGTATCTTACCAACGCTATACTACACTCAACGATGGGTGCACTTGCCCATATGTGTGTTTAGTGTTAGTGAAATATCGTGTTTTATAAATTTAAAACTTGGCTAAAATAAGTGTTAAAAAGGGCTTAAAATATACACCTAAAATAAATAACACTTCGCACGCATCAGTGTGTTAAGCTAAAAATAGCCAAGTGTTCTAAAATAGCTCGCTATTCCCTTTTAAAAATGGAAAAAATCTAAGCTAACAAACTATCCGCATTTTGTAAAAGTCTTCCACGAACTCCATAACGTCCACTTCAGTTAAGCACGTGCGGAATAAGTATGGAATATGCTCCAGGAATATCGCCAAGACCAAGTCCAAGCTTGTACTCCTGCAAAACAACATCATATTCAAAGCAGACAATCGTTAGTGTAAGGATCACTATGATGATCCATGATCCTGATCCTATAATACCCTCTGAGGATCACTAATTCAAACAGAAGTGAGGATCCCTCAGCTTGACAGTAATTGAGGATCACTGATCTTTGGAAAATCCTCCCCTAACAATAACCAGAACGTGCATGCAGTGGAACAGGAAGAGGATGATGAGGATTATCCTCCAATTTCTGAATACTGTTTTTCTGTTGATAACAATGAACTAATTCTTGCAATGCAGAATCTAGGTGAGAAAGCTAGGTGGCCAAGGAAAAGTGATAAACCTGCTACTACAAAGGATAAGTCCAAGTGGTGTGCATATCATGAGGATTTTGGGCATCTCACTGAAGAGTGTATTGCACTTAGAAAGGAAATTGGTTACTTGTTAAGCAAGGGGCATTTGAAGGAGCTTTTGGGACGAAAGAAATCAAGGATCCAGGATCCTGAAAGGATCCCGGAGAAGGCTCCTGCTCCTCCAGCAGATGCACAAGTTATAAACTTCATATCTGGTGGATCGGACATTTGTGGTACTTCCTTTTCAGCGGCCAAGAGACACGCCAAGGAAACCAAGATGAATAATGGAGACAGACCCATCCAGACCTCCACTGTCACTAAGGATAAGATCATAACTTTTGATGAGGATGATCGTCTTGATGTTCAGGATCCTCATCATGATGGTCTTGTTATTACCCTGTTTATTGCTAACCATTTTGTTCGCAGGATCCTGATAGATGGAGGAAGCTCAGTAAACATCATCCAGCTTGATGTCCTCAAGAAGATGAATATCCCTGAATCAGACATTGTCCCAAGATCCTCAGTACTTGTGGGATTTAGCGGGGAAACCAAGAATACATTGGGGGACATCAAACTCCCTATCTATATTGAAGGACTCCATTCTTATCAAAAGTTTTGTGTTATAGATTGCTTATCTTGTTGTAATGTTATCCTTGGCAGGCCATGGATACATGACATGAAGGCAGTCCCGTCCACATATCATCAATGCGTAAAGCTTCCTAGTCCATGGGGAGTGGTGAAAATTGAGAGTGATCAACAAGAAGCTAAGAATTGCTATACCTCATTGATGAAGCCAACCTCAAGACCAAGGGAGCAATAGCAATTAAAGTATCCTTCAAGAGATGTCTTGGAGGCAAGAGAGCAGGATGTAAAAGAAATCCTTATGGATCCTCATGATCCTGAATCCAATATTTTCATAGGATCAGGGATCCTTAGCGACATTGAACAGGATTTAGTATCCTTCCTTAAAAGAAGGAAATCTACCTTTCCCTGGAAGCATGAGGATATGACAGGTATATCTAAGGATATAATTACTCATAAGCTTGGCATTGACAGGTCATTCAAGCCTATTCATCAAAAAAAAAGGAAGTTTGCACCTGAAAGGAATGCTATTATCCAGGAGGAGGTAGATAAACTACTTCGGGCAGGTATGATAAGAGAGGTTAAGTATCCAAGGTGGTTAGCCAATGTGGTTGTTGTTCAAAAGAAAAATGGAAAGTGGAGGGTATGTGTCGATTTTACTGATTTAAACAAGGTATGTCCCAAGGATCCTTTCCCATTACCCCACATTGACTCCATGGTGGATGCTACCGCGGGTCATGAGTTGTTGACTTTTATGGATGCTTCATCTGGATTTCAACAAATTCAGATGGAACCATCTGATCAAGAGGATACAGCCTTTATGACCCCAACTAGTATATATTGTTATATTGCTATGCCATTTGGAGTAAGGAATGCAGGTGCTACTTATCAAAGGATGGTCAATATGATGTTCAAGGAACAAATTGGACACACTATGGAAGTCTATATAGATGACATAGTGGTTAAGTCCAAGAAAGCAGAGGATCATCTTAAAGACTTAGAGGAAGCATTCAATATCCTTGATAAATTTAATATGAAACTGAATCCTTCCAAGTGTCATTTTGGTGTTAAAGCAGGGAAATTCCTAGGTTATATGGTGACAAAGAGGGGCATTGAAGCAAGTCCAGAGCAAATCAAGGCTATTGTGAATATCAAATCTCCTGCCAATGCCAAGGATGTGCAAAGATTGACAGGCAGGATCGCAGCCTTGAACAGGTTCATATCCAAATTCTCAGAAAAGTGCAAGGAATTCTATGACATCCCGAGGAAGAACAAAAAATTTGAATGGACTGAAAAGCATGAAAGTGCCCTTAAAGCTCTTAAGGATTACCTATCCTCAGCCCCTGCCTTGATGAGACCAGAAAAAGGGGATATATTATCCTTGTATTTGGCGGTATCCTCTAAAGCAGTAAGTGCAGTCCTTGTTAAGGATCACGAAGGTAAACAACATCCTGTCTATTATGTAAGTAAGAGTTTACTTGATGCTGAATCCAGGTATTCACACTTAGAAAAACTTATCCTTGCATTAATTATGGCATCTACTAAATTGAGACATTATTTTGAAACTCATGCCATTATTGTTAAAACTAATTTCCCAATTAAGAATGTTCTCAGGAAACTTGGAATGTCAGGAAGGATGGCTAAGTGGGCAGTGAAGCTTAGTGCTTATGATATAAGATATGAGCCTAGAACTGCCATTAAATCCCAGGCCTTAGCTGACTTTGTGGCAGATTTCAGTAGTGACTTGCAAAAGGAAGCTGAGTTAGAAGTCTAACAGCTTGAAGAAACTAAGGATCCTTGGATACTCTTCACTGATGGAGCCTCTAATGTCAAAGGAACAGGGCTTGGAATACTACTAAAATCGCCACAGGGGGACATAATACCCCACTCCATAGCTTGTGAATTTCAAACTACCAACAATGAGGCTGAGTATGAAGCCTTGATAGCTGGTTTGCAAATTGCCAAGCATATGAGGATCAGGTATCTTGAGGTACATGTAGATTCACTATTAATTACTAATCACTTTAATGGATCCTATGCTGTTAAAGGTGAAAAGCTAATCAAATATTTAGAGATAGTCAAAGAATTGGCACTCTCTTTTGTTTCCTTTAGTTTGACACAGGTACCAAGGGAAGAGAATGCAGAGGCTGATGCATTAGCCAATCTAGGTTCATCCTTGAAGATCCCGAAGGATATCAAGATCCCTATTATCCACATCCTGACCCCTGCTATCGAGGATCATATAGCCATGGAGATAGGAGAGGATTATGCAATCATCCCTAGTGATGATACTCAATCTCATTCAGGATCATGGATCGATCCAATCATGAGATACATTCAACATGGAGAGATTCCTACAGGAGAAAACCCTAGGGCTTTCAAAATCAAGGTATCTCAATTTACAATATTGAATAATATGTTGTACAAACGATCTCTTGCAGGACCATATCTAAGATGCATTGAGGATCCTGAAATCCAAGAAGTCCTAAAGGATTTCCATGAAGGAGATTGTGGAAACCATACTGGGGGCAGGGCATTATTCTCAAGGATCCTGAGGACAGGATACTATTGGCCTACTATGAAGAAGGATGCTGTGGAATATGCCAAAAAGTGTGATCCTTGTCAGATACATAGTAATATCCTTCATCAACCAGCAGAGCTTTTGCATCCTATATCCTCTTCATGGCCATTTATGAGATGGGGAATGGATATAGTTGGTAAGCTTCCTAAGGCACCTGGTGGAAAAGTATTTATGCTTGCTATGACTGATTACTTCTCCAAGTGGATAGAGGCTGAAGCCTTTGCTCAAGTCAGAGAAAAGGAAGTTATATCCTTTATTAAAAGAAACATTATTACTAGATTTGGTATCCCTTCTGAAATTGTTTGTGATAATGGATCCCAATTTATTGGGATTAGAACTACTAACTTTTGTGACAGCTGGGGATTAAGATGGTAACATCAACACCAGTCCACCCACAAGCTAATGGTCAGGCAGAATCATCCAACAAGATCATCATCAACAATTTGAAGAAGAAGCTTGGATCCAAGAAAGGAAAATGGGCAGAAGAACTACCTTGTGTACTTTGGGCTGATAGGACAACTCCCAAGAATGCCACTGGCCAAACTCCATTTTCTTTGGTATTTGGGGCAGAATCAGTGATCCCTACAGAGATGGTGGTCCCTACTGCAAGAACAAGCATTCGTGATCCTGAGGAAAATGCCGAAAACTTGGTTCAAGATTTGGATACTATAGAAGAACTCAGGGATTTGGCAAGGATAAGGATGGCCAGTTATCAACAAAGGATGGCTGGAGCTTACAACAAAAATGTCAGGATCAGGAAATTCCAAGTTGGAGATATGGTGTTAAGGAAAGCATTTCAGAATACCACCAATCCTGCTGATGGAAAGTTGGCACCAAAGTGGGAAGGCCCTTACTTGATCGAAGCTGAGGCAGGAAATGGGGCATATCGATTGCTAACAATGGAAGGTGACTTGCTACCAAGAGCTTGGAATGTTGTCCACTTGAAGAAATACTTCATGTAATAAGGATCCATGATCCTTACCTGACAAGTATCCTTGAAGGATCCTTATAGGACAGATGATCCTCATTCTGGTAATATTCTAATCTCAAACTATTTCATTCTTTAATTATCTTATATAAGGATAAGGATTCTGCATCCTTTATCCTCCTTTCACTTGATTCTGAGTTTTGAAGGTTCAGGTATCCTTAACAAGGGATTGAGTATCCATAGAAGTATCCAGTTATTTGGGCTTGACCCCAGTTTGGGCCTGTCCCTAGTTTCGCCAGTAGCGCACGATGATCCTGGTACAGTTCATGGCAATGGGACCAGTACTCGCTTTAGGGGCTGACAATTTCATTGTACTGGCTGTATTCAGGATCCTACGTATAATGGTAGACGTACCATACATCCGTTCCTAAGGTTTCTAACGTTTTCATGTTAGCTAAGGTTTTGGCATTTTCATGTCACTAAGTTTGGATAGTCGCCAGTGAGGGCCATACTCCAGTTTACACACGATCCTTTGGGCTTGTCCCCAGTTATCCTTTGGGCTTGTCCCCAGTTATCCTTTGGGCTTGTACCCAGTTATCCTTTGGGCTTGTCCCCAGTATATTGGGCTTGTCCCCAGAATTGTTGGGCTTGTCCCCAGTTACTAACTCTTATCTTATATTGGCTTAGTCCCAAGTTGTATCCTATTTCAGGTTTTTGAAGCTAAACGACCAAGGATCCTTGATCCTTACCTTCTACTAAGGTTTGTCTTTTGGTTAACCTGAATATAAGTGTTAAAGGTTAGGATCCTAACTTGGATTCTAAGGTATGATCCTTAACTATTTTGATTTTATTCATTATTCATCTGAGTTACCCTTATCCTTTGACAACTGAACTTGTGATCCTTAAATTACACTAGTTTTCAGAAATTGTTGACTATAGGATATGTGATCCTTGATCATATCCTAAACTTTTTGAGAATATTTATTATATTTTTTTTCTTCTTTACTTATTAAATTCAGACAAAATATATATCACAACAATTGAAAAGTAAAGTACTCACAAGGATAACAACACGGTAAATAGCCAAAAAGTTAAGGTTTTATTTATTCACAAAACGTTAAACCCTTCAAGGTTGTCAAAATTACTTACCCCAAGCATCTACCAGCAATACGTGGCCCGTCCGCTGGGGTAAGTAAAGGGTGTCCATTGTTCATAGGTCTTTGAAGTGCAGGAAATAAAGATGGCAGGATAACAAGTGGCTTCATCCCCCAAACAGAGGATCCATCCACCACCCATTATCCTACCTATTGTCTGAGGATCCATGATCCATAACCCTAGAAACTATTGTTCAAATACAACCCAAGATTGTTTCAAAACACCATAACCAAAATAAAACTACTACCATGTCCTAAAAAATGGGCTCCGGCCGCGTCTAGAAATGTCCATCATCGCCCATTTCAGCAGCTCAAACCTTGGCTGCATCACCACCAGCATCATCAGCATCAGCATAATCCTTTCCACTTCCACTCGCCTCAATTGCTAAGACCTCACCAGCCTCTTCTTCATCATCCAGCTCAGCCAATCTAGCCTTCCAGCCCTCTATGTCCCAGTTGCTTTTGTCAAAATCAGGATCCAGAGCTTCTTGGGCCATCTGTAATTGGGTTTTGTACATAGCAATGGCAGCGGAGACTTTAGCATCATTTGTGATCTCATTCTTCTCCTGATCAGCAGTGATATGAGCCAGGACAAGTTCCCTCTTCACCAGATTGACATCGTTTTCGAGGGAGGCAATCTTCTGATCCTTGGCCAGCATGATCTTTTGGAGGTCCAAACACTTTTGCTCAACCTCTTCAACATTGCCTACGTAGTCCTCGATTTCAGCAAATTTCTGCAAAAAGACAATGTGAAGTTTAGGATCACATGATCTTCAAGTGGGCAGGATAATTAAGCTAAGTCAGTGATCCTTACCTCAGCAAAGTATTCAAGGAACTGGTGGCGGATTAGAGGCAAGCCTTCTAGATTGTCAGCCTCAGAGGCTTTCCTCTTCTTTCCCTTGGAGGCGGTAAGCTTGGGGATGGTGGTACTTGGGCTAGCAGCAGCCTTCTTCCTTCCAGACCTGGGACCAACAGTGGTGAGATCGGTGACACTGAAGCGAGTAGCAGACTTCGATTATTTTCCAGCACCTACACATCCAAAATAGATAACTATCCGTATTTCATTCTAATTTAAACATTAAGTTATGCACAAAATGGGATACTTACTTGACATTGTAACAGAGCGTGAGGATACTTCCTGAGAATCCTGGGTATTTGCTTGAAATGTTCTTATTGTAGGATCGAGCCTCCAAAAAGCAGCAAGCCTTTCCTTCGTTGCAGGTGTTGTAATAAGGTGTGCAACAGTAATAGCTGCAAAATAGAAACAAAAGGATGTTAGTGATTCTCAGCAGAAACAAGGTTATCCTGTGATCCTTCTCAGGATCCTCTATCCTACCATGGGTGGTCCATTTTCTAGGCAGATCCTTTCCATCAGGGATAGAATCCCTTCTGACAAAGAAGAATCGCCATTTCCAGTTGGTGTCATTCTTAGTGGCTTTGAAGATGGGGTGTTCTTCACCAGGTTTATGTTTGAGTAGATATCGGTGAGATCCATGGCTCATGAGGTCGTACATCTCTGCAAACCCCGACATTCCCAGATCAATACCTTCACGCTCAATGATTCTTTCAAGGGTATACAAGACCCTCCAGATCATTGGCATTGCTTGGATGTAGGAGATGCCGGTGAGAGAGAAGAAGGATAGGGTGAAATTTGGAAAAGGATATGAGTATCCTATTGTAAATGGGGTAACCGGAAAAGCTACCCAGGTTTCAGAAACATAGTCACTCAGGACGGTGGGATCAAAAGTTTTGAAAACGGTGTTCGCCGGAAAACAATGGCGAATCCTATCTACCTGTGGATCAGTAAAGCAACATCGTTCCTTTGCAAAGTCTTCGATGATCTTTTGGCTCTTCAATGGACTGTCCTTTTTGTGATCCTTAGCCGGTGAGGATCTTAACATCATCTTGGGCATAATGATGGTGGAGAAGAAGAAACAGAAGGAGAATATGAAGAGAGAAAGGAAAGAGAAGTACCTGATCAGATCTTCGAATGAAGATTTAAAGGATGAAACGCATGAATTTAAATGCTTCCTAACCCTTATCTCTAATTTCAATTTATAATCATGATCTTGCAGGATAGTCGCTTCAGTGACGTCAGGATGGCAACGGCTAGTCAGAAAGTAACGGCTATATATCCGTTGGTTTGTTACGGATAAGAACGAGAAAATATAACTCGTTTATTTACACTTCACTCCTTATATTTTGGGGGCAATTGTTAGGGGAGGATTTTCAAAAGATCAGTGATCCTCAATTACTGTCAAGCTTAGGGATCCTCAATTCTGTTTGAATTAGTGATCCTCAGAGAGTATTATAGGATCAGGATCATGGATCTTCATAGTGATCCTTACACTAACGATTGTCTGCTTTGAATATGATGTTGTTTTGCAAGAGTAAGAGCTTTGACTTGGTCTTGGCGATATTCCTGGAGCATATTCCATATTTATTCCGCACGTGCTTGACTAATATGAACGTTATGGAGATCGTGGAAGACTTGCACGAAATGCGGATAGTTAGTTAGCTTAGATATTTTCCAAATTTAAAAGGGGATAGCGAGCTAAATTAGAACACTTGCCTATTTTTGGCTAAACACACACACTCGTAACTGCTCTCACCAGCTCTTGATAGTTTGCTCGGCGATTACACACTTTTTTGCACATTACACTCTAGTGATCCTTGTAACTAGCTCGCTATCATCCAAAGTTGTAATACATTTTCTGTTTAATCTGAGTTGGTGATCGGTAGTTTCCATCACCCGAGGTTTTTTATGCCGGAGATCAACTCTTGATCAAGGGCTTTTTCCTCGTATAAATCATTGTGTCACTTGTTCATTACATTTCTGAGTGATCCTTCGTATTGTTCATTGATTCAAGCATCACACCTCACAACAAAAGATTTGGTTGCATTATCTTTGCTTGATTTTTGACCAAAACAGTTAGTATTAGTAGAAGATGAAGTAGTAGAAGTTTTGGATCCTTGGATGACAGATGATGTCTTCTTCTGAGCATTTTCTACATTCTTTTGGAATGGTGGGGGAATGGGAGGTAATGAAACACTTATTTGAGATGAGGTAACCGCCGGCATGGCACTTGAAGTGGATTTCCCTGAGAGGCCATGAAGTTGATAAAAAATTAATAGAAGTGAACGCAAAAATCTTTAGAATTGAAGCACCACTTTCCCCACGGTGGGCGCCAAATTGTTTTGGACAAAAATCAATTTAAGGATAATGTAACCAAAGTTTGTTTGTGAGGTAGAGTGCTTATGTGTTAGAACAATAAGGCAAATGATTTCAAAGTACAAATGAAAATGAACACCGAGATTTATACGAGGAAAAAGCCCTTGATCTATATGAGATCTCCGACACAAAAAACCTCGGGTGATGGAAACTACCGATCACCAATTATATTGAACAAATAACTAAGAGTTCAATACAACTTTGAAAGATAATTAGCTCGATACAATGAAATTCTATTGTGAGTATTGAGAGCAGTTTGAATGTTGCGAGAGAGTGTGTAAGTGTTGTGTGTTCTTATTGAGCTTCATTATCCCCTAATTATGTTTAGAAATATCAAGCAACTAACTAAACGATAATTCGGGGAGCTCCTGCGATCGCCCACAACGGTTATTTCCTCTTTTCACGTGTTTAATCCAAAGCATATTCCATAATATTCCAGCTTGACCAAGTCCACCTAGTTACCTGCATAAAATTATAACACATATCGAAGACAGTTATTAGAAACTGTTATTTGAAGTAAGGATCCTTGATCCTCCCAGTACCCGCTGCATATTTTAAGGATCACATAACCTGGATACACGGAAGGATCACTGATCCATAAGGATTGAAAATCAGCCCTAACAACTACTATTATGAGACAATATAATTTTCTCTATATTTCTTTTACTAGAATCTAACTATAATTTTAGATTATCAATATAATTGTAATTTATAATATACCCTAAATCCTCTGTTAATTTAGTACTTAGTACCTCATAATTTGTGTAACCTACTTTAATTCATTATAATAAACTTAAATATAATGTTTTAATTAGAAATTTATACTAACATCTACATTTTTATCCATACTTAGGTTAGGAGTTGGCTACAAAGTTCAAAACTCTTAAAAAGTGTACAAAGTCATATGTGACTTTAGATTAGAATAATTTATGGACTCTTAGGGTTCTAATACGTCATTTTAGTAATCCTCATGTAGTTACTTATGTAGTTAGTTATATGTGGGTTTTGTTTGTTTGCTTTTGATGATGATATGGCTCTAATCATAAAAAAATTATTGTACACTGATGTATTTAAAAGTATAGTGTTTTATGTTGATTTTTATGTGGTGTTTTATATTTATGGTTGTATGGTGTTGTGTTTGAAGTTTTTATTGACTGTTCGAATATTGTATTTTAGTAATATCCACTCTATTATCTGCGGGTTTTGGGTGTTTTATTATAGTGTTTTACTACACCCCTATGACTTTGTTACTTTGTAGGAGTTTTAGACTTTTTAGCCGGACCTTGCCTTCTATACTTATATTATAATTTATAACTTATTATTTATTCTAAAAAGCTTCAGCTTTTTATGCAAGTTCTTCCAATATGCAACACATTGTTGAATCAAGGTTTGATTTTATAGATCTTTCTTTGTATATTGGGTTTTAAATGTTGTTAGTTTTTTTGTTCTTTGGACTCTGTTCATTGTGGGAGAAAGGTGGATTAAGGTTGTTTAAGATTTACCAAGTAACTAGCATTATGTTAAAGTTGTGGTTTGAAGTGACAAACATGTTGGAAGATGGAAGTGAGGTATTTTGATTTGATTGAGTATATTGCATTTCGTTTTATACGTTTGGTGTATTGAAGTCATGATGGCAACCCAAAGCTTTTTTTGCTTACTGTGTTAGGCTTGATATTTGTGTTTGAAAGTGATTATATTATATTTTAATACAAAAAGTTGGATGACCAACTGTAATAGAATGTGATTGAGGAGATGGTGCTTTGATGTATCTTTGTTCTTTAAGTTTTTTTTTTTACCAAGGGTACATACTCCTTATGAAACTCACGACGCGCCGTAACGAACGGATTACTTTGTAGTAGTGATAAAATGTATACAATCTAGAAAGCATTGAGTGAAATAAACGTATAACAAAATTTAATTTACCATTAATACAAAAAGATAACCTCTTTCATTTACTACAAGCTGTTATTGATTGTATTCAACAATGATTTTTTTTAAAGGAAGTATTCAAAAATGATTTAGCTTTATGATTACCATATCCTAAGACCACCCAGTGTGGGCATGAAAGCCCACCCACGCAGGGCACACCACCCCGCGTATGGGGTGGGGAGCGGCGTTGTGGGTGGGGCTTGAGGATCTCCACCGCCATGGAGGGCAATTTTGTTGGTGATGTTGTCACACCCTGTCTTTTGCGGAAGCGTATGATGTGTGACTGGTTTAATATCATTGCATTCAATCGTAATAAACAATTACATGATCAAAACGATGTTCATCCATTCATGAAAATTTGAGTATTACACCACTTGTTATTTAAGTTTTGAAAACACAACCTTCGTCTAGGTTACAATATAACAAAAGTGGATGACATCTAAACTTGAAGTCTACTTCTAGTTATGACACTTGCGCCCAAGATCCATCCTGTCACCTGAAATACATGTAATTTTGGAAAACATCAACATAAAGTTGAGCGAGTTCATACGTTTTGCATACCTTGTATGAACAATGGTATGTATCTTGTATAAATAAAGTATTCTTGTAAAATAAAGTATTCTTGTGATACAATTCTTGTACCAATAAAGTATTCTTGTAAAATCTTTGAGAGACTTTAAGGCATGTGAGGACATGGGGAGTACTTGTTATGACTCCTTAAGGACATGGGAGTACTTGTTATGCCTCCTAGGGAGCATTCGTAATGGCTCCTATCTTTGTCGATTTTCCTCGACTGTGTCGATTAACCTCGACTGTGTCAATTTCCCTTGACTGTGTCGATTACCCTCGACTGTGTCGATTAACCTCGACTGGGACTCCGAAGCACTACTAGGTACTAGTTATGACCATGAGTGGGGTTCGGCCGTACCCGTTAGATCTAACCCTCGTCCCTAATTAGTGAATGCTTTTAATGGCTTGGTACTAGTTTTCACCAAGACTTTATGGCATGTTTAGTATTATGTTTGTGCTCACATGATCGAGTATTTCTTAAACGCATCATACTTGGTACTCGTTCTCACCAAGAGTGCTTCTTGTATTTTTGTATTCTCAGATCGCATCATACTTGGTACTCGTTCTCACCAAGAGTGTTTCTTGTATTTTTGTATTCTCAAATCGCATCATACTTGGTACTCGTTCTCACCAAGAGTGCTTCTTGTTATTGTGACAACTGGCACAAACCGGTAATTTCAGTACACTATAATTATTGCTTAATGACTGCAATTGTGAGTTTAATTGTCAGCAATGTCTGAACACATGATTAAACAAGTGAATTCATGCACGTTGTATACTACAAAATATTGCTTTAAGCATAAACGAGAGCGTTGCGTCAAAAATAATAGTAAACTCACCGGTAAGACACACTGTGTCGACTGAACTGCAGAAAGCAGTCAGACATTATAATTGAGGCCTAGGTGTAGGTCCGACAACAAAAGAGCATTAAAACCCAAGAGTACATACAAGGGTTTATACATATACTCTCCGGAAGCAAAAATAAGCACTAAAAAGCACCCGAAACGCACTTTAAGTGCAGAATTTATACAAATCAGCAATAATTCAGCATTTAGACATATAAATATTATGCAGAAATGTCGTTTTATTATCCAGAATATTTCCCTAAGCGTTGGGAATTGAAAGAGTACAAGAAAGGTACTTACACAACACTAAAAGGTGCAATTTAGCACTTTAACGAATCGGTATGTAACCGAACAACCGGACTATACCCGGAACATGAAAATATTGTTATTTTCATTATTTATCTTTTCTGAGCTAGTTAGGGTCCCCGAACACCCTAACACTCACTAAAATAGCTAGTAACTAACCTACTAAACTATATACTTGGTTATGGATTACAAGGTAACTAATTAGTTCACATTTACAATTAGACCCCCTCCCCATATCCAAATAAAATCGACCCACATGCCTAAATTGGAAGATCTTGTGAATTTTCCTTGGATTTGTAAAGATTGTGTAAGATATGTATGGTACTTTTGAAGACATAAAACACATTGGATATTAGGGAACTTTGGTTATAAGTAGGTTAAGTCACCAACACAACTCAACACACTCACTCTCCCTTACTTCTAACTTACGGCCAAACACCCCTAGAGCATCCATCCATCTTTCAATTTTGATCTTGCCATTCCAACATCATACAAACATCAAGGGTCGCGTATTAGGAAGCTTGGAGCAAACGGAGTTCGAAGGACCTCTTTATCTAGCTTTTATCCACCTCTTTTGCGCATAGATTCTTCCCTAGCCTTGAGCTAGAGGTATAACACTTAGAACTCGTATTTAATCTATTCTAAAGTGGTTAAAAGGATTTTTGTCGGTTAAAACTCGTTAACATGCAATATGATGCTTAAAAGTCTACTAAAGGCATGAAAAATGGTGGTTAATAGCACATAAGTTGTGTAAATGTTGTAGTAATTGAAAGTTGTGATTATTTAGACCCGATCTATGATATGGTAGCTCGGATCATCATTTAACCCGGTTTAGTCATGATCTTGGATTATGACATAAAGCTTGTTTAAGAGTAACAAAGGTTAAATGATGAAACTCTACCACACACATCATGAACTTGTGTAAAAGCAATTTAACTTGTGAAATAGTGTTTAAAACTAGTAGATCTACGTATCTACAAGCGGTATTTTCAAAGGACCAAGTGTCCAAGAAATCACATGTTCTAAACCGGATCTTACACAAACAAAAGTGGTTTTTGTGAACAAACAAGTGTATGGATACTTGTGTAACAAAAGTTTTAACAAAGAAATAATTTTCGTAAAAACCGACTAGAAGTTGTGAAACTTCATATTCTTTAAAAATAAAGTTTTTAAGAAATTAAACTTATTTTTAAAGATAACAAGACTTACTAAATGTGCTAGTAAGTTACTACACATTTTTGTAAATATTCAAGTTCATGAAATGGAGAAAGTAGTGATTATTGTTGATAATTGTTGTTGATGATTATTGATGATTGATGATGATTTAAAAGAAAATAAACACACGTTTTGAAAACGTGGGAAACCTCCATTTTTAGGGGAAACTCTGTCAAAATTTTTATAAATTTTGACACTTAGAAAAATATAAGTTTTTGAGAAACTTATTCCCTAAAAATGTGTTTAAGAGTATTACTAAGGTTTCCCTAATTTTTGGTGATAAGAAATGAGGATTTCTTCAAGAATAAAATGGATATTAAGTATATATTTTTGAAAGAAAAATATATATTATTTTATCACCAACTTTTGTGCTAAGTGTATATAGTACGTGTTATACGTGCTAGTGTATTAAGACTTAAAATACACTAATTACTCATGAGGAGTAGAAATATAAAAATACACATACAACATACAAGATACATAATTCGGGTGCAAAGTGCAAAACACAAAAGACTTATATTTATTTTTGGAGAAAATAATATAAGTAAGATACGTAGTTAAAAATATAGAATATTTTTAACACAAGAATATATACAAAAGAGAGTGACTGTACTTGTGCGACGCAAGTCTAGTGACTAACGTTAAGAAAACGCGTATAGGTTGCGACGTTAATTAAGCAAATCCGGTGGAGTTTACGACGCTAGGAACGCAAAGTTGTGAGTTCATGCTCCCCCTTTTCTCTTTAACTGTTTTCAGTTTTTATAACTTCGGGGGTGAAATACATGTACAAATGTACAAAATTTATAATTGGTATGATATAAATACAAGAAGTACACTTGGTGAGAACGAGAACCAAGTGTGACGAAATATAAGAATACAAGAAGTACACTTGGTGAGAACGAGAACCAAGTGTGACGAAATATAAGAATACAAGAAGTACACTTGGTGAGAACGAGAACCAAGTGTGACGAAATATAAGAATATGAGAAGCGCACTTGGCAGTGTTGTAGAAGGCGCTAGGCGCTAGTCGGGCGGTGAGGTACCGCCTAGGGATTAATCGGGATTAATCGGGATTAATCGGGATTAATCGGATTGGGATTTTTATATGTATTTTTTCAAAATTATATATATATACCCAATAATATAAAAATAATACTTCAAAATTCACATAAATACTTCAAGTTTCAGATAGTATGGTTCGATTTTGACCGATTTTGACTGATTCTGACCTATTTTGACCGCCTGGGACCGCCTGGGACCGATTTTGACCGATTTTAACCGATTAATATAGGCCGATTAATCCGATTTTTGACCGCCTAGGACCGATTTTGACCGAATTTGACCGACTCCGATTAATTGGCCGACTAGCTCAAAATTAGTCAGTAACTAGCCGCCTAGCGCCTAGGTGCCGATTAATCGGCCGCCTAGGCCGATTTTTGCAACACTGGCACTTGGTGAGAACGAGAACCAAGTTTGAGGCGCTATGAGAAATGATAACAAGAAACGCGCTTGGTGAGGACGAGAACCAAGTAGGATGCGTTATGAGAAATAGTGTCACGAATAGGGTACAGAAGCACCATTAATCAACGTATACATTCAGACCGCAGAACAAAAGGTTAGATCTAACGGGTGCCTGGCAGCCACACTCCCGGTCGGGGCGAGAACCGAGGAGTGCTTTTGTGTCTCAGAATATACCAATTAAATGCCTTAGGTTTGGTGACTTCCTATGACGTGCCACATGTTAATGGCTTTGCAACCCATTAACAATCTGATAATTACAGAAATACTGTATTTACATAAAATTCATACCATACTAAAATTGACATATAACTTGAAGTACGTGGGGTACTCAAGAAAATGAGAATTATACTTGAGTACGTGGGGTACTCAAGAAGAAATTGAATTATACATATGTACGTGGTGTACACATGAAACTGAATTTATATATGAAAACTTGATTTACTCACAAACTGTGTTTTCACACAAAGTATACAAACATGAAATACAAAACTGCATGAATTCACACCAACTTTATGTTGACGTTTTTCCAAAACTCACATGTATTTCAGGAAACTAGGATGGATGTGCGCGCGGTCTTACTCATGCTCGTGGATGTCGCTTTGTTTATCTTTAAATAAAGTCGTGACTTTTAAGACAATATGGTATCGAGTGTTGTAAACACTCGACATGTGTTTTGGTAATG
>CM060366.1:92255636-92295921 GCA_030545235.1 Helianthus tuberosus | reverse complement strand
GTGCCAGTAACAAAATTGAAATAAGAGAAACAGAAGTCTGGACACGGGGGCGTGTTGGGTGAACACGGCCCGTGTCCAGGTACCTGTACTGGGCGTTTTCTGCAGGTGGTTCGACACGGGGCCGTGTTGGTTGAGCACGGCCCGTGTTGAACCTTCTGAAATGGAGAAAATTGTCGGGTTGCCTTGTTCTTGTGCATGGAATCATTTTTCTCGTTCCCCTTTTCATCCTTTACCACCATGAGTGTGTTTTATTCCTGAAAACTAACAAGAAAACATAAAAACTAATCTAAATTAAACTAAGGATAGTTCCGTGGAATGCCTCCATGGTGCGCCACGTTTATAAGGGTCCTTGGCTAGACCCAAAGCCTGGTCATATGTTACCCAAGTGGGATGTGTTGCATCCCATGTTACACCGTCGGAGAGCGTCATCCAAGCTTGAGTCTATGACCTTCATGTAGTTGACCGGATCTTCTTCCTCTACTCGCTTTCCACATTCAATTTTCACTTCCTCATCCCCAAACTTCAATGTTAGAGTTCCGTCATTCATATCCACCAATGCTCGAGCGGTGGCTAGGAATGGCCTTCCGAGGATGAGAGGGACCTCGGTGTCTTCTTCCATGTCTAGGATAACAAAGTCGGTTGGAAAAACGAATTTGTCGACCTTGACTAGCAGATTTTCGGCGACCCCATGTGGGAATTTGACGGACCTGTCGGCGAGTTGTATGCTCATCTTTGTAGGGCTTGTTGTTCCTAGGCCGAGTCGCTTGAACATTGAGGTGGGCATGAGGTTGATGCTAGCCCCAAGATCGGCTAAAGCATTTCGGACGGGGGACTTCCCAATCGAACAAGGGATTGTGAAGCTCCCGGGGTCGATTTTCTTTTGTGGAAGTTTGTTGAGTACTAGAGCCGAGCATTCTTCGCCTAGGTTAACTAATTGCAATGATTCAATTTTCCTTTTGTGAGTGAGGAAATCCCTCATGAATTTTGCGTACTTAGGCATTTGGGTTAGGACCTCAATAAAAGGAATATTAACATGCAATTGTTTTAGTAAACTTTCGAACTTTGCGAATTGCTCATCGGTCTTTTGACGATTTAACCTACCGGGGTACGGGATTGGAGGAGTCTTGGTGGGCTCTTGATTTGGTGTAGAAGCCTTTTCTGGCGCAGGAGGAGTCACAGGCTGGCTAGAACGACTTTTTTCATTTGGCGGCAATGGAGCATCCTCGGGACCCACGGTTCGATTTCTTAATGTGATGAGATGGACTTGTGCCTTTGGGTTTGGTTCGGTATTACTGGGTAATGCGCCTTGTGGTCTCTCGGAGAAATTTTGAGCTAGTTGATTTAATTGTTTTTCAACGTTTTGAATGCTAGCTTGTTGGTTTCTGAAATTCGATTCCAATTGTTGAAATCGATCCGAGTTCTTCTTTTCAGTGTCAGAGATGAGGCGAGATATGGTATCTTCAAGCCTTTCTCTTCCACCTTGTTGTTGAGGAAAATTTTGCGGTTGTTGAAAATTAGTTCGTTGGTTTTGTTGGTTACTACTATTTCCGGGATCTCTCCAACCAAGATTTGGGTGGTTACGCCATCCTTGGTTGTAGGTACCCGTTGGAGGACCCGACGGCCTAGGTCTATTATCCATGTAGTTTACCGTTTCAGTTTGTTCATCTAATTCTTTCATACAACTCCAATTTTCATGTGACCCACCACACCCTTCACAAGCCATAACCGAGGCCGTTTTTGTCATTTCTAGCCTTTTGATTTTTGAAGAGAGGGCCTCGATTTGGGCTTGTAAAGAGGTGCTTTCATCAACCTTATGGGCGCCCGGGGCAATAGATTTATTACCTCGGGGAGTGTGCCATTGAAAATTGGTTTGAGCAATTTCCTCAGTTTGGTTATATATTTCATTTGGGCGACGATTACCTAAGAGTCCCCCGGAGCTTGAATCAAGTGTTTGTCTTGTGTGTGGCAACAATCCATTGTAGAAAGTGGATACTTGTTGCCATATCGCTAGACCATGGTGAGGACACTTTCTTAGAAGCTCCTTGAACCTTTCCCAAGTTTCATATAAGGATTCCCCATCCTCTTGTGAGTATGTATTAATTTCAGTCATTAATTTAGCCGTTTTAGCAGGAGGGAAATACTTATACAAAAACTTTTGGGCGAGTACATCCCAGGTGGTTACCGACCCAGCTGGGAGGGTGTTAAGCCAAGCCTTAGCTCGGTCTTTTAGTGAAAAAGGAAACATTCGAATGCGGATGGCGTCATTTGATGCTCCATTGATCCGAAAGGTATCACATATTTCTAAGAAGTTAGTAATATGTAGATGGGGATCCTCGTCCGCAAGCCCGTGGAAGGTTGCGGAGTTTTGGAGCATTTGTATCAAATGCGGCCGAAGTTCGAAGTTGTTGGCCTCGACATTCGGGGCATTGATAGCGGCGCCAAGATTGCCTACGGTAGGCCGTAGGTAATCCATGAGGGTACGTTGGTCCGCCATTGGAAGTGGGTCCCCCGAAGCTTTCTCTTGATTTTTAGCTTTTAGTCTTTTTCTGAGAAAGCGCTCGGGTTCTTCTAGGGGTTCTTTTATGTCTCTGCTAGAACTGGAGCTCATGCACTACGTAGGAGGTTCAAATGTGGCTCCTGGGTTCCAAGTCCTGTAACAAAAACAGAAAAGAACGCTGGTCAGAATGTTCACCACGGCCCCGTGCTCAATGAACACGGCCCGTGTTCAGAGGTGCAGTAATTGATTTCTGGATCCCTGTTACTGGGAGTTGGACACGACCCCGTGTTGCACCGACACGGCCCCGTGTTCAGCTCTCTGTAACTCAGAAAATAAAAACTGCCAGTGATGATTGCCGGGCACGGCCCGTGCTGAGCGCTGCAGAAGCTGAAAAACTAAGAAAATCCTAAAAAAATAAAAAGAAAAATAAAAGATGATTAGGCCGTTGATTCCTAACTTTCTTAAAATCCTTGTGTCCCCGGCAGCGGCGCCAAAAACTTGATGCGTGCGAAGTGTTACTTATTTTAGGTGTATATTTTAAGCCCTTTTTAACACTTATTTTAGCCAAGTTTTAAATTTATAAAACACGATATTTCACTAACACTAAACACACATATGGGCAAGTGCACCCATCGTTGAGTGTAGTATAGCGTTGGTAAGATACCGAGGTCGTCCAAGGACACAAGAGCTTTTAATACCGGTTTATCCTCAACGTCTAACCAAAACAAAAGTTTAGAAAAAATGTTTTAACTAAGAAAAATAAAAACTAACTAAAATGCTGAAAATAAAAATAAAAGAAAAAACAGATAGACAAGATGAATCACTTGGTTCCGACTCGTATCTAGTATAACCTTTGATTATTTCCGCTCTTTTGCACATAATTAAGAGATTATCTTAGTTATTGTAGTAGGCCCCTCTTTTGAAGGTGACGTTACCCTCACCCCAGTAGTTTGAGTCAGCAGGGATACAATCCTAAAAGGGTGGATTATTGGAAGATAATGAATTAAGTTATTAATGCAGTATTGTGGCAGGCCCCGCTTTTGGCGGTGACGTTACCCTCGGCTAAGTAGTCTGAGTCAGCAGGGATACAGTCCTAAATAGCCGGGTTATAGTATTAATAGTAGTTAACTTATGAGGGGATCAAAGAGTTTGGACCCCCGCCATCCAATACCGTGAAGTATTGAAGGAGGTCCTACTAAATTTGACCCAGGTCCATTGCAGGACCTCTAAACGCTGAACAATGGCAAGACCTTTACCAAACCGTTCCCTTAACCCCCTACCAGGTAGCCAACATACCTCCATATAGACCGTGGAGATATGAATGGTGAAAATCCTTTATTTTATATAGACAGTAAAATAATGCCAAGACACCACGGACAAACGATAAGGAAAGATCACCTTCAACATAAGTAACTAGTTATTAAAGTCATTAATACAAAACCAAATAAAAAGTGCAAAAGATTAGAAATAAAAAACATTATACTAGACACTTTGTCTTCACCAAGTGATGTAAGAGACTTAGGCAAACATGGCCTTGATTGTCAAGAACTCTTACGATCAATCTTGGATCCCGAGACGACTCACACACTCTACGATGGACAATGGATGATGGTGGTGGATGATGGTGTTGTGATGGTGGTGGGTGGTGGATGAAGTGTGAGAGAGGTGGTGTGCCAAGGGATGAGGTGAAATGAATCCAAGCACTCCTATTTATAGGCTGAACAGGGAGCTGGACACGGCCCCGTGTCCGCTGGGCACGGCCCCGTGTCCGTCTGACACTCTCTCTCCTCATTAATTGTAATTCGCAATTACAATAAATGCGCCTGCTGTACTTTCGACACGCCCCCGTGTCCGCTGAGCACGGCCCCGTGATGGGCAATAGAAGCTTCTATAGGTTTGTCTTTTCTGCTGCTTCTTGGGCACGGCCCCGTGCTGGCTGAGCACGGGGCGTGTTCAGCCTTCTGTTTTCTCTATTTTGCTTTGGAAGGTGCCGTTGAGGGTTCGGGCAGTCCACTATTGTTCCTTTTCTTGTATTTATGTTGGATTTAGCTGTCTTTTTGCTTCTTTTGCGTTTTTGAGCTCATTTAATCCTGAAAATACAAAAGGAAGACAAAAACACTCTTTTTCCAATATTAGTACTAAAAAAGGGTTAGTTTTATGCCTCATTTGATGTAATTTATATGTTGCATTTTACACACATCACTCTCTAATCATAACATCCTTCTAAACGTTGGTCAGAAGCTTTTGTATTTTGAAACTATAATCTAAGTATGTATTATGAGTTTTATGACCATATATTGCATTTCCATGAGCAATCTAATTAAGAGTAGCTGCTTCATAAACAATTCTACTAGGAATTTGGTTGATTTAGTATAATATATTTAGAACATATATCAGGTTGGATCCGCTCATTGTTTCAGACACAAAATTGGAAGCTCTTATCTCCGCCATCTATAACCTATTGCATCGACCACCAACAAAATAAAAATTGAACCTATAAACCCAGTTATATAAAAGAAATCGAAACTATGCTATAAAGAACCAAACCAATTAAAGTTTCTTGTCTATAGAACAACAAGGGGATATATTTGAGTCACTTAATTTAGTGTTTCCTAATACCAAATCTAAATATATAATACAAGTATACAAACAAGCCTATGTGATTTGTTGGGTTCTCTGTGGAGAAGGCGACATGATTTATTGGTTTGTAAGGCAGTGACTTTAACGATGAAGGGTATCTTTTGTGGAGGTAGGGAAGGTGATGTGTGTTAGGAGATCGATGTGGGGGTGCGGGTATTTTGCTGGTGGTTTCAACTTTTAGGCTAGCTAGAAATGGTAAAGACCCAGAATGAAATGGTGATCCAATGGTAATTTGAAAGTGGTTTTAAATGGCTGGAAAGACCAGATTGAAAATTGAAATTGAGATCTATAATTAAGGTATTTGGGGGTGGCGTTTCAAATGGCTGGAAAGACACGGATTAAAAATGTTATTTGTTTAGATTTTAGAATCCTTTAAATTATTTAGATTTGATTAGAATATATAGACATTAAGGAGAACTGATTAATTTTTTTTAGAACGGTAGATCAACTGGATTTCCAGCTTACTCCAAAGGGTCAGCATATGCTGTTTAAACCCCTCACCCCAAGTTCGAATCCCTCCCAGAGGTGTTCTCCCATATTTACATAATTTTGCACTTAGTAGGGATTGAACCTGAGACCTCCCCAGGAGGAAACCACTTAGTGGAAAACCCCCTGATCGGCTGCTAATATTCTTTATAATAATATCAAATTATCAATACAGGTAGTCATTGGCGGACCTACCTACAATTGTGCCCTTTGAAAAAAAAAGTTTTTAGTGCTAATTTTTGTCGAAAATCCCAACCGCACCCCTTGGATTTTTTTCAAACGCACCTCTTGAAAATTGTCAACCGAACCCCTTAGAAAAAAATATTATGAATTTATAAAAAAAAAAAATTAAACACTGATTATTATTAATATATAAGTATATAACACAATTTACATAATTATTCTTTAACCACTTATTCACTTACTTAACCCAATCTACAATCTGATTTTATTAACCCAACTACCCTAGCCCAAACCCACTCAAAGATTTTGAACTAAATAAAATAACCCAAACCAACCTACACATGACCCATTCGAATTCAAAATCCCACTCCAAAAATTACGCCCAACGACTACAGTCTACAGTGCTCACGGCCGACGTGTTTTTTGGCCGGAAAACTCAAAATTCCAGCCGTTCCGAACATTATTACACCGGAATTCCGACTTAGAACGGGTATCTTTTCTTTATATATATATATTTTTTTGTTGTTTTATGTGGTGATTAGGAGAAAATATATGTATAAGGGTTTGATATTTTTATGTTTTTTAATTGTTCTAGACTTGTAGTTAATGATTTTATTGTTTTATTTTAAGTTTTGTTTGTTTAAATGATTACTAAACATTTAAAACTAGACCGTGAATGTTTGAAAATTATGGACTATGCTAGGTTGAACATGCTTGTTTATCTTGTTTAAGTGTTTAGTATTGTTTTATGAACTTATAGAGCGATTTATAAGTGATAAGAACCATGCGTAGGGAAGTTATGACGCGATTTCACAAGAGTAAAAGGGTTGAACCACTTTTTTGTCGGATTCTTTTAATTAAAGACCAACTATGTTTTAGATAAGTGTTTTTGTTGTTTTATTTAATGATTAGGAGAAATAGAAGTAGGGGGTTTGAAGTTGTTACTTTACTTACTTATAATGGTTTTTATGTTATTTACTATTTTACTTAAACTTTGTTTGTTAATGTTATAGGAAGTTAGGAATTATGTTTTGATTGTTTGAAAATTGAAACTGACCCAACCCAACCCAATCTGATCCAACCCGCTCTAAAACTTTATTTGTTTACATTTACTTGTTTTGCATGACCCGACCCGCTATGAACCGAATTTTTTTTATATAGTTAGGAGCCTAAAATCTTTAAAATTTTCGGCTATGAACCGAATTTTTTTATATAGTTAGAAGCCTAAAATCTTTAAAATTTTCCGCACTCTTAGGAAAAAAAATCATGGGTCCGCCACTCCAAGCAGCAATGATGCGGCCGGTAGAAGAAAAAATCTTCTGGATTCATATTTCTGTGATTATGCCATTTGAATTTAGGTTTTTATTGAATTATTTTTGCTTCTTATGTTAATAAAAGGCCCAGACTATTGGCACACCAAGGCTGTCTATTTGCACACTTAGGGTTTATATACGTTGCGTATAGAGCTATACGCAACGTATAAGCTGCATGGAATTCAGAGCCTTCCCAGCAATCATTGGCATAGGCAACCAAGGTTTATATACGCTGCGTATAGAGTTATACGCAACGTACATAACCCATCAGATTTTTTTGGTTATTTTGATGTATTTGTGGTATAAATTCTCACCCGGTTCCAACGTTAAATCGCTTAAAATATATAACCGTTAATGTTATACCATTAATATTATATACCATTAAGTTTTTTTGAAAAACGTATACATAGTTCGAATATATTATATTGTTATCGTTAAATTAAATTATTATACCATGTATAGTGCGGTTCCAATGCTATAAACGTTTAAATATCATAGGTGTGGTTTAGGTCCCGTGTAGGCCTATAGGCATGTACAATACCTATAGGGAACCTATACGAGACTTATACTATACACTATATATGATACGATACGATACTATAGGATACCATACAACACCCGTATAAGTATATAGATGTAGTATAGGTCCTTATAGGCCTATAAGTGTGGTTTAGGTCCTGTATAGGCCTATAGGTGTGGTTTAGGTCCCGTGTAGGCCTATAGGAATATAAAATACCTATAGGGAACCTATACGAGACTTATACTATACACTATACGATACGATACGATCCAATACGATACGATACTATAGGATACCATACAACACCCGTATAAGCCTATAGATGTAGTATAGGTCCCTTATAGGCCTATGGGTGTGGTTTAGGTCACGTATAGGCCTATAGGTATGGTTGAGATCCCGTATAAGCCTATAGGTGTGGTTTATGTCCCGTATAGTCCTATAGGTGTGGTTTAGGTCTCGTATAAGCCTATAGGCATATACAAGACCTATAGGAAACATGTACGAGACTTATACTACACTATACGATACGATACGATACTATACTATACTATACTATACTATACTATACTATACTATACTATACTATACTATACTATACTATACTATACTATACTATACTATACTATACTATACTATACTATACTATACTATACTATACTATACTATACTATACTATACTATACTATACTATACGATACGATACGATATAACACCCGTATAGGCCTATAGGTGTAGTATAGGTCTCGTATAGTACTATAGGTGTGGCTTAGGTCCCGTATAGGCCTATAGGCACATACAAGACCTATAGGGAACCTATACGAGACTTATACTATACACTATACGATACGATACGATACGATGTAATACGATATGATACGATACTATAGGATACCATACAACACACGTATAAGCCTATAGATGTAGTATAGGTCCCTTATAGGCCTATAGGTGTGGTTTAGGTCCCGTATAGGCCTAGAGGTGTGGTTTAGGTCCCGTATAGGCCTATAGGTGTGGTTTAGGTCCCGTATAAGCCTATAGGCATATACAAGACCTATAGGAAATCTATACGAGACTTATACTACGCTATATGATGCAATACGATAAGATACGATACTATAGGATACCATAGAATACACGTATAGGCCTATAGGCTTATACAAGACCTATATGAGACTTATATGAGGTTTATATGATACTTATACTATATGTTACGATACGATACTTAAAAATATTTTTTATTTTAAAAATACACCCTTTATATACGTTGCGTATAGGCCTATACGCGGCGTATATAAAGGGTTAAAAAGATAATTTTACTACAGGTTTGGGGTTAAAAATTAAAACTACCCTTTGTATACGCTGCGTATATACCTATACGCAGCGTATATAAAGGGTCAAAAAGACAACGTTACCCCTGTTTTTGGCTGCGTATAGCCCAAAATTCAGGAGTAAAATGGTCTTTTTTAGTTTTTACTATACGCCGCGTATAGCCCTGTATGTGGCGTATATATGGGGCAAGTTTGGTAAAAAAAAACATTTTACCCCTGGGTTGGGGGCTATACGTAGCCCAAACCAGGGGTAAAATTGTCTTTTTGACCATTTATACGTTGCATATAGACCTATACGCAGCGTATAAAGTTTTTTTTAGAAACATTTATACATTATTGATGGTTTTAGTAAAGTTTTATAAAAAAAGTTTTTAATTTTAAATAAATAAAAAATTAAGTATTTCTTACAAGCTTTTTTGTACAACATTAATCATTTTTATACAATAAATATTGTATCGTATCGTATAGGTGTAGTATAAGTCACGTATTGACCTCGTATAAGCCTACAGTATCGTATCGTATTGGATCGTATCGTACGGTATTGCATGGTACCGTATCGTATAGTGTATAGTATAAGTCTTGTATAGGTTCCCTATGGGTCTTGTATATGCCTATAGGCCTATACGGGACCTAAACCGCACCTATAGGCCTATAAGGGACCTATACTGCATTTATAGGCTTATACGGGTGTTGTATGGTATCCTATAGTATTGTATCGTATTTCATCGCATCGTATTGTATAGTGTATAATATAAGTCTTGTACAGGTTCCCTATAGGTCTTTTATATGCCTATAGGCCTACACGAGACCTAAACCACACCTATAGTACTTTACGAGACCTATACTACACCTATAGGCCTATACGGGTGTTATATCGTATCGTATAGTACAGTATCGTATCGTATCGTATCGTATTGTATAGTGTAGTATAAGTCTCGTATAGCTTCCTTATAGGTCTTGTACATGCCTATAAGGGAGCTATACGGGACATACACTACGCTATACGATACGATACGATATCACACTTATAGGCTTATACGAGGTCAATACGTGACCTCTACTACACCTACACGATACGATACGATATCACACTTATAGGCTTATACGGGTCAATATGTGACCTATACTACACCTATACGATACGATATTTATCGTATAAAATTGATTAATGTTGTATAAAAAAGCTTGTAAGAAATACTTAATTTTTTATTTATTTAAAATAGAAAACTTTTTTTATAAAATTTACTAAAACCATCAATAATGTCGAAATGTTTCTAAAAAAATCTTTATATACGCTGCGTATAGACCTATACGTAACGTATATAAAGGGTCAAAACGACAATTTTACCCCTGGTTTGGGCTCCGTATAGCCCCCAACCCAGGGGTAAAATGGTCTTTTTTTTTTTACCAAACTTGCCCCATATATACGCCACATACAGGGCTATATGCGGCGTATATTAAAAAAGACCATTTTACCCTTGGATTGAGGGCTATACGCAGCCAAAAACAGGGGTAATAATGTCTTTTTGACCCTTTATATACGCTGCGTATAGACCTATATGTAGCGTATATAAATGGTAGTTTTTATTTTTAATCCCAAATACATCAAAATAACCCAAAAAAATTTGATTGGTTATATACGCTGTGTATAGTTCTGTACGCAGCGTATATAAACCCTAGTCGTATGTGCCAATGATTGTTGGGTAGGCTCTGAATTCCATGCAACTTATACGCTGCGTATAGCTCTATACGCAACGTAGGTAAAGGTAGGGTTTGGTGCAAATAGGTAGACCCTAATAAAATAATTTTAAGTAAATACATACATGTCTCTACAATTATCAGAAAGTCAATTGGTGTGGTGCCAAGCCACTTTCAAGGAGTTGACCTGAGTAGGTTTTTATTAGTTTCTATTTCATTGTGTCAGAAAACACTTCTCACAGACCTCAAAAGTCAAAGCTATCTCAACCATTGTGTTTTTGGAATGGAAGCTAAAATGTCATCATTGCCTGCACTATTTTGCCGCCAATTTTCAATTGCTGAGATTCTATCAGCCACACAAAATTTCGATGATGCACTGGTCATAGGGAAAGGTGGCTTTGGTAAGGTGTATAAAGCTACTATCAATGTTGAGATTGGAGAAACTTTTATTGTTGCCATCAAGCGATTGGATTCTATGTCCAACCAAGGAGCTCCTGAGTTTTGGGCAGAAATTGAGATGCTTACAAAGTTAAGGCACTGTAATCTTGTTTCTTTGATTGGGTATTGTAACGATAACTCAGAGATGATCCTTATATATGAGTTTATATCATGTGGAACTCTGGATGATCATTTGCACAAATATCGTACTAGTATGAGTTGGGTACAACGGTTAAAGATAAGCATAGGTGCCGCAAGAGGATTGCATTATCTTCACACAGGAACAGGCACCCAACAAGGAATCATACACCGTGATGTCAAAAGTTCCAATATTTTGTTGGATAAATATTATGCTGCTAAGATATCGGATTTTGGGTTATCCAAAGTTGGCCCAATAAACGTATCGGGTACCTATGTCAATACCCTCATTAAGGGTACATTTGGCTATTTTGATCCAGAGTATTTTTTGACTGGACGATTGACAAGGAAAACTGATGTGTTTGCCTTTGGGGTGGTATTATTCGAGTTGTTGTGCGGGAGGGTGGCATTGGATAGAAATCTTGATGAGGATAAATGCAGTTTGGCAAAGTGGGCTCATGAATCTATTGAGGAAGGAAAAGTGTATGAAGTTATAGATTTATGTATTAAAAGTCAGATCTCTCCAAAGTGTTTGAAGGTATTTGTGCAGATTGCAGATCATTGTCTGAATAGCGAGTCAAAGAAACGCCCAACTATGGCAGAGATTCTGGTAGCTCTTGAGCTTTCTTTGACATTACAAAATAAATTTGACAGCCGTGTAAAGCCAACCGCAGGCATATTGTCATTAGCTAGAATGATTAAATGGCCCTTTAACACTGGTATATGTTAGAAACGAAACAACGGTATCGAGATTTCGAACAAACGAACACACGGATTTTGTGAGGCGGACAATCCTCACGACGGCTTTTTCTTTTATTATCAATGAAAACTATAAAACAAAATTACAAGACTCGATGTATTCTATTCTCTCTTTTTGACCCTCTGCCTATCGATCTATATATAAGGGGTACAACCTTGGGATACAAGTTCCTTATTTGACTCTAACTCAAACATTCTTTTATAATTATCCCACCTAACAAATAGGAATAAAATATAACTAATCCTAACCGACTTAGATTAATAAAATAAAGATTAATAAACTTCATTCACCCCCTTAATCTTTGTTCGTTCCACCAAGGTCCATCATGCCAAGTAACTTTCGCATTTCTTCAAACTTTACTCGGGGTAAGGCTTTAGTTAGTATGTCGGCTCGTTGCTCGTTTCCATCAATATGCTCAACACGAATCTCGCCTTTTTCAACACTTTCTCTAATGAAGTGAAACCTTGTGTTTATGTGTTTGCTTCTACCATGAAACACCGGGTTTTTAATTAGAGCAATAGCCGATTTATTGTCTACTCGTAGTAACACCGTTTCTTCTTCACGACCCGTTAAGTCACTAAGTAATCCTCTTAACCACAACGCTTGACACGCCGTTGTGGCCGCCGCCATAAACTCCGATTCGCACGAAGAAAGTGCCACAGTTTGTTGCTTTTGAGAGTTCCATGATATTAATGCTTCACCGAGATAAAATACCATGCCGGTTGTACTTCTTCCATTATCTTGACCCGTTGCATGTGAACTATCACAATAACCTCTTAGTTCCATCCTACCACTTCTTTCATAGCTTAATCCATAATCAATGGTTCCTCTTATGTAACGTAAAATATGTTTTACCACCTTTAAATGTGATAATTTTGGCTCTTGCATGAATCGGCTAGCTAAACCAACTGCAAAGCTTATATCGGGCCTTGTATGTGTCAAATACCGTAAGCTCCCAATTAATTTTCGATAATCAGTTGCATTTATTTCTTCGCCACTTTCGTCTCGATCTAGCTGTAACCGATGCTCCATAGGATAACGAGTAGGATTACAATCAGACATCCCACCAAGTTCCAAAATTTTCTTCGCATACGACGCTTGTTTCAATGTAATTCGATTATGCTCTTGTGAAACTTCAAGGCCCAAATAATAAGTAAGTAAACCGAGATCTTGCATACTAAACTTACCTTTCATTTGCTCCTTGAAGTTATTAATTTCTGTAAGACTTGAACCCGTCACGATCAGGTCATCAACATAAATACCAACGATGGTTAGCTCGCCTTTAGCAACTCTTTTATAAACCGCCGGTTCACGTGCACACTTAATGAAACCATAAGACTTCAAAGTCGCATCCAACTTCTCATTCCAAGCTCTCGGAGCTTGTCGTAACCCGTACAATGCCTTCTTTAATCGATAGACCATGTGTTCTTTACGCGGAATAATAAAACCTTCGGGTTGCTTTACGAAAACCGTCTCCTTCAAATCTCCATTTAAAAATGCCGATTTGACATCTAAATGGAATACGCGCCAACTATTACGAGCCGCCAAAGCTAGAATTAAACGAATTGTCTCCATTCTTGCGACTGGAGCGAACACCTCTTCGTAGTCTACACCGTGTTCTTGAACGTACCCCTTCGCTACTAATCTAGCTTTATGTTTTATTATATCGCCATTCGCGTCCCGCTTAATTTTAAATACCCATTTAACGCCGATAGCCTTCGAATTTTTTGGTAAATTGCATAAAAACCAAGTCTTGTTTTCTTCAATAGACTTTAGCTCGCTTTTCATCGCTTCTTGCTAAACGATTTTGTCTTTCGCATCGTTGAACCTTGCGGGTTCATCATCGACTGCAATAGGCTCTTGTTCTTGTAACATAATATAATTCTCAAAGTGTTTTGGTAAAACCGTGTTCCTTGACGACCTTCTAAGAGCTGGAGAATTATTTTCTTCAGCTTCCCCTTCATTCATAACTTCATGCTCAACATCTAGATTAGAACTAGGATTAGTATTGGCATCAACTTCATTTTGGACTGCATTGTTATCTTCATGGGTTGCACCAGCAGGCCCAAACTGATCATCACTTCCATCGTTGGGCTCTAAAGGAGGTGTTAAATCTGAATTATATTGGATCTGAAACTGGGTCCATTCTGGCCCAGTACCGGTTTGTAAAAATTTTCCAAAACCTGCCCAATCGAACTTGGTGCGTTCCTCGAATTTGACATCACGACTAACGTGTAAACTTTTATTCGCTGGGTCGAATAAACGATACGCCTTTGAACCGGGTTCACTACCAATATAAACGAGTAATTTACTACGATCATCGAGTTTCGTAGTATTAACCAAAGGAACTTTCATGTATGCTTTGCATCCGAAAACACGTAAGTGTTTAATATTTGGCTTCTTCCCATTCAATGCTTCATACGGAGTCATATCTTTTAAAGCTTTTGTTGGAGATCGATTCAAGATGTAAACGGCATGTAACGCCGCTTCACCCCATAAATTTTGCGGTACGCCCATGCCTTTCATCATGCTCCTCGTGGTGTTCAAAATCATTCGGTTTCGCCTTTCCACCACGCCATTTTGTTGTGGCGTGTATGGCGCGGTAAAATATCTTCGAATCCTGGTTTCATTGCAAAACGATGCAAATAACCCGTTTAAAAATTCGCCACCACGATCACTTCTTAACGCCTTTATTTTTAGTGAAAATTGAAGCTCGACCTCCTGTTTAAACTTCTTAAACAATACCAAAGCATCATTCTTATTTTTTAATGTATAAAACCATATATATCTTGTGTGGTCGTCCACAAATAATATAAAATATCGATTGCCGCTCAAAGTAGGTGGATTAATCGGACCACACAAGTCAGTATGGATTAATTCTAATGGTTTTGAGGCACGATAAGACGCTTGGCTAGGAAACGGGTCACGAGTTTGTTTTCCTAACATGCAAGCGTCACAAATATGTTCACCTTTTATAGTTTGTATTTTACCTCGCACCATTTTTTTATTTTTCATATCCTGAATTGATTGAAAATTTAAATGCCCGAGCCTAGCATGCCACAGCCATGCTCGTTCATTTATGGAGGATAAAAAACATACCGGGGATCCAACACGAAGAGAGATTTTGTATAGTCGGTTCGGTGCTCGCGGGACTTTCATTAGAACTCTTCCATCTTCTTCATACACCCATAAGTGGTTATTCTCCATCCAAACTTTTTTTCCGTTTTCCGTCATTTGTCCAAGACTTAGAATGTTGCTTTGTAACTCTGGAATGAAATACACTTCGTTAACTATCCTTTGTTCCCCGTTCTTGCAATTGAATACAATAGAACCTTTTCCACAAATTTTAACTCTCGAGCCATCGCCAAATTTTACAAGACCACTTATTCTTTTATCAAGTTCTGCGAAAATTGATTCCAAGCCCGTCATATGATTTGAAGCCCCATTGTCCAAATACCAAACCGAATCATCTTTTGGTTCATTCGCGTATGCGTTTGGGTGCACCTTTTCTTCATTCAACATGATTTCCGGGTTAGAAATCGATGCCATCATAAGTGTCGGCTCATTATTACCCGCTTGATTACCGACTTGATTTAAGTTTGCCTCCGGTTGAGCATGTCGAGTACATTCCCACGAATAGTGACCAAGATTGTTACATGAGTAACAAGTTATGTTTCTTTTGTCTCGACCTCTCTCGTTCCCGTTTTCACCTCCACGATTACCTCGATTATCATTGTTGCCACGAGCTTGATTGTTGCGATTGTCACTGTTTTGTTGATTCCGACCACGTCCTCGACCACCCCCTTGGCCTCGACCACGACCTCGACCACGAGAGTAGTTATTTCCACGTCCTCTACCGGATTGGTTTCTTCGATCTTGATCGTTTTTTCGTTGGAATTGAGAATCAACATTAGAAAGCATTAACTTTCCCATTAGTTCAGCCGCAACTTCTCGTCCCTTTATTCGTTCTTCGAATGCTTTAAGCCTACCAATACAATCTTCAACCGTCATAGTCCCGAGATCAGCCACTTGCTCGATGGTAGCCACTATAGCAATAAATTTATCGGGCATACTATCAAGAAGTTTTTTTTAACTTGATCCTTGTCATCTAGCGTGGCTCCCAAACTTCTGAATTTGTTGCTAATTTCCCCTATTTTTCCAGCAAATTCTTCAACGGTTTCGGTATCCTTCATCTTTAATTGATTAAGTTCCCGCTTCAAAGATTGTAAACGGGCTTGTTGAACGCGATCGGCTCCTAGAAATCGCACCCGGAGTGCTTCCCAAATCTCCCTTGCACTTCGGGTTGTAGCAACCTGTGACAAAATATTTTCCGGAAGTGCCGAATATATTATGGCTCGTGCGACTTTGTTTTTCTTCTCATCAACAGCGTCTCCGGTCACTGGATCCACCGCTTCCCACAACTCTTGGGCATCGAGTATCGCCTCCATCATCACCATCCACGTGTTATAATTGGTGCTTGTTAACTTCGGACAAACGAGATTTGACGAACCAGTTCTCTCGTGAATCACCATGGCGTTATTTGGTGGCGCTCCTCCTCCATCAGCCATTGCACTGCTGGAACAATTTTGTGATTCCTAGAATCAAGTTTCTAATCACAATCAGGCTTGAACAACCTTGTGATATCACTTCAGCCGCTGGTTTCTTGGACTACCAGTTCACGATCAGACTTCAACCTATATGCAAGGCAGTCTCGTGATATTCCCTCTAGAAAACGCAGCAGTCTTTCGGTCTTCACAGCAGCAATATCGAGCCTCGAATCGATGAGGCTCTGATACCAAATGTTAGAAACGAAACAACGGTATCGAGATTTCGAACAAACGAACACACGGATTTTGTGAGGCGGACAATCCTCACGACGGCTTTTTCTTTTATTATCAATGAAAACTATAAAACGAAATTACAAGACTCGATGTATTCTATTCTCTCTTTTTGACCCTCTGCCTATCGATCTATATATAAGGGGTACAACCTTGGGATACAAGTTCCTTATTTGACTCTAACTCAAACATTCTTTTATAATTATCCCACCTAACAAATAGGAATAAAATATAACTAATCCTAACCGACTTAGATTAATAAAATAAAGATTAATAAACTTCAGTATATACATATATACTTTGTCTATTTCATTAAAATATTTATTTATCGTTAATAATGATCATCATTTCCCCCTTAATAGCTTAAAGTGATAGCAGGGCCTCAACAATCAATTTTGGGTTTATGTAAATTCAAATCTTGTATGTGTTTGATCAGGGCTGCCAGGTTTTAAAGAGTACAAGTTAGATCAACTTAGAGCTGCAACTCATGGATTTTCTGTGGAGAATATTGTGTCTGAGCAGGGTGAAAAGGCGCCCAATGTTGTCTATAAAGGAAAGCTTGAAGATGATGGTCGCTTGATCGCGGTTAAGCGGTTCAATATATCAGCTTGGCCTAATGCTCGACAATTCTTGGTACTATTTGTCAAAATTCATGCTTCTGTTTGTCTTAAATAAATCAGTCGTGGAGAGAAAAAAACAAAACGCCCTTCATTCTATGTGAAACATGGATTTTTGGTCTATCGGAAATTTGAAAACTGTACACTTTTTTTAGATCGGTTTGTGTCTTATCTCAAGATGGTGATTTACATTTATGCACCAATGATCGGTTTGTGTCTTATCTCAAGAAAATTGATCATGGGGTATAACTTGGTAAGTGGTGGGCACATGGTGACTAGAGGTACCAGATTCAGATCTGGTAGTAGTGTGTAGTACTAACACCTTGGTAGCCCTCATTATGGTTTTTGTTGATCTAGGTGGTAAATCATCTTTTCTGTGTTCACTTTACATTGCGCACATGCATCATCAACATTGTACAAATTAATTAACTATGTGTGAATTTGGTTTTTAGGATGAAGCAAAAGCTGTTGGGCAACTTAGGAGCCAAAGATTAGCCAATTTGTTGGGATGTTGCTTTGAAGGAAATGAAAGATTGCTAGTGGCAGAGTTCATGCCTTATAAAACGTTATCCAAACATTTATTCTCTTGTGAGTTGTTTATCATGAGTTTGACATGCAAATCCTCATGAGCTACAATGAACTTATAATGTATAACTTAATTTAGGGGAAAGCCAGTCACTAAATTGGGCAATGCGTTTACGAGTAGCTCTGTATTTGGCACAAGCATTAGAATACTGCAGCAGCAAAGGACAGCCTCTGTACCACGACCTTAATCCTTGCAGAGACTTTTTTGATCTGGTAACTACACATTATAGATTGCAAGATTGACGGGCTGGGCAGATCAAGTTGACCTGCCTGACTCTTTCTTTGTCCCTTTAATTTTGTACTTAAGTATTTGTTATGCTAGTTACGATTACAAAAACAGTATTATGGAAATACTAATCAATTTTTTTAAGAAACAATTTAGAAGGATATGTGCATTAGAAATAGACTATGGCCGAATATAATATCGTTTTACCTGTTCTCCTTTCACGAAAATTTAACCCAATCCGACCCATATAAATGTCCATGCCGTTCAAAACAAAAATTACATGCACATGCAGTCGTAATTGCCACCTCTGGCTCTACTACACTTATTATTTTTCTTAGTTGCTTTTCTGCTCTATTGCGTCATGTGCTCTTATTGTTGTATCTGATAGAAATGGAATCCAAGGCTCTCGTGTTTTGGCCTGATGAAGAATAGCCAAGAAGGAAAAAGCTGTAGCATGAACTTAGATTTCACTCCTCCAGAATATATGAGAACAGGTATAACAAATGGTCATAAAGAGAGTAAATGACCAAATGAATTTTGTAAATAAAGTTGTTTTATGTTAGTTTTCGTGTTTGGCAGCTACAGTGACAGCAGAAAGTGTAATTTACAGCTTTGGTACAATATTATTCTATCTTTTGAGCGGAAAACGTACTCCTCCGATCTACGTAAGTTCATCCGAGTTTTAATTTGCATATCAGGACCAGTATTTTAAGTTTTCAACATCATTGTCGGTCTTCAAAAATGCATATCCAAACACCCTCTAAAGTTTTGAATAGTTGCATATAAACTAAGCCATGAAACACTTTATGTTTGCAGGCATCTAAGTTAATGAGGCAGTATAGTATAAAGAATCTAATGGATTCCCGTTTAGATGACCATTTCTTTGATGACGGAACTAAGTTGGTAAGAATTGCATCAGAATGTTTAAAAGATGACCCGCGATGGAGGCCCAATGTCACATCGGTTGTGGCTTCCCTTACTCCACTCCAGAAACAAAAAGATGTAGGTGCACTACTGCATTTAGTATTCCTCTTAACATACCCAAAAAAGATAAATTAAAAAGTTATTAGAACCAAGTTTCTTGTTTTCATTTTTGTGATATTTTAACAGGCTTCATCCTCTGTATTGATGAGAATTAGTAAAGAACCAACACTTGCAACACAAATATCGAACCTGTCACCACTTGGAGAAGCTTGCTTAAGAATGGATGTAACTGCCATACATAACATACTGGAAAATATTGGATATAGTGGCTATGAAGGATTTGATCCGGATGAGGTTATATTTGGAACACACATAACACAGTTTATTAAACTATAGTTATTTCTGTTCACCATGATCAGATAATCTTCTAAACCAGTGTTGAATCTTTTTATGTTTATTGATTTTCTTGTAGTGTCCACCATGGATTAGAGCACCAAAAGATGGTGGGGATGCGGCTTTTCGAATCAAGGATTTCACTACTGCTATAAAATGTTACACAGCTGTAAGTAATATAGTCGTGTCACTTGGCGCTTTCTAAGAGGCAATTTAAACTGGTTTATTGATGTATGATGAGTTGACTCAAGTAATGTTTTATCAGTAAAAGGTCAAATGGGTTGAACACCTTACATAATTTTGGTAATCATATGTTGGAATTTGCAGTTAATCAAGGCTGGGTTCCTGGTGACGTCAACCACTTATGTAAGACGTTGTTTGAGTTATTTGATGATAAATATGAAACAAGAAGCATTAGAAGATGCAATTGAAGCCCATGTAAAATGTCCTGAACGGTCACTGCCACTTTATCTCCATGCAGCGGCTTTATTTAGCCTAGGAATGGACAACGATGCCCATGAAACACTTAAACACGCTAATTCTTTAGATTCAAATTTGATAAGAGATAAGGTACCATCCAAGAGTTGCTAGACTCTTACTTGTTGAACAGAAGAAAGAGCCCAAACTTAAAAAAATGCATAATTCGCCTAGGTGTCATACATGGCAATCCTTCATTACACCTTGACTCCTTGAGTGCATCAACTTACTCCTTCATTTATGATGTTAGTTTCCAATAATTATTAGACAGTTTGTAATTTCGAAAATATGACAAACCTGTCAAATTTAGAATCTTCTGTAAGGGCTTCTCATGTAATGTTTTTATTCATTCAATTTTATATATATATATATATATATATATCTATTTTCTTTGGGAATTATCTTTGTTTATATTGTCCTTCCGCTCAGCGTCAACAAGCATGAATTTGTGTGTGTATTGTTTTGCTTTTACGTCTCTAGGAATGTGGTTATGGTGTGCATTGTTCCCATCAAAGGCGACAATAGCTTGAATGTTTGCTTTAAAGAATTTTGGATGTTTTCCACCACCATGGTTTATAAAAGAATAGTAAAAGGGGATATGAACTCACGTGACTAGCATTGTTGTTGTACCACACGAAGTTCACAATGTTGGAATCCATTCGTATAAAATAAATAAAATATTTTATTAAGTTGAGTTACAATACAGTGAAAAGGGTGGTTTGTTCAGTGTGTCTTCTGCAGCAGGGGTGGCCTCCTATTTATATTACAGGTCTGGTTGAAACAGAAAAAACAAATTAAATGGGAGAATTAAATTGCATTAAACGTTTTCAATACACTTTAATTCGTCATTTAATTCTCAGTCAAAACCGTTAACTCGTCTGTTTCAAATGTTGAAATGAAACTGCTCTGTCATTAATGGCTGGAAGCTTCTGAGCGCGTGCGCAAGACAGACTGGTGCGCACGGGCCCTTTTGGCCCATTCTCATGCGCGTGTAGGTTTTGCACGCTCATGTGCACGTGCACCTTTTTGGCTCACTTCCATACGCTTGCATGTCTGCACCACTCATGCGCGCGTGCGCCACGACACCAGACAACCTATATGATCACGCCACACAATCGCGCCATATTGGCTCACTTTGGTACGCCACACACGTCACATCAGTGCCCATGTACTAGTGCGCGCAGACCAGTCTGGTCCTACTTCATGCACCGGTGTGTTCGCCTGCCACGTCACCATCCAAGGTTAACTTGCCACATGGTCCTTGCAGCCCATGTGCTCCACCACGCGCGGTAAAAAATACAAAGGAGGCTCTCAAGCGGCTCGCGGCGTTGCGAAGTGCAAAGTGCACCATCAAAGCGCCACATTGTGTAACGCCTCGTATTTCCGTATTCCCATGTTTTTAGAAAATACGTGTTCGTCTTTCTATTTTTGGAATCACAGTCGAAATCAGATCGAAAAGCGGACAAGAAACGACAACCGATGCATTTTTACGCATTTTTAACACAACCGACAAAATACGCGAAAAATACCGACCTCCGACATAATTTAACGAATTTTCGACCCTAAAATAACGTCATACGATATTTAACAAAGTTCGGGAACGAAAACAAGTTTTTAGAAATACGTTGGGCCGTACAAGAGACTGGATACGTGCTAATGGGCCTTGGACCTAACCCACTTGAAAACCCTAGCTATTTATACTCTTCTTCTTCCTCATCTTAACAAAACCCTAGCCCCTTCTTATCACTCCCCCTGCCCTCTCTCAGACCCCGGTCATCGGAGGTTTTTCCGGCGACCCCCTCCGGCTCCGGTCATGGCTCCGACAGCGGCCGACCACACACCTCAATACCATCCCTCCTTCTTCTTCCCTATACACTTCCCCCACCGAGCAGACCTGACATCGACGGAGAGAGAGAGAGAGAGAGAAGTCAACGAGGGATAGGTCAGGGAGTGAGAAAATGAACGGTGAAAGAAGTGGAACGATGGAGGCTGTGGTGCCACCGCCTGCGGCGGCGCGGTACTTCACCGGCGACGCTAAACTCCGGGTGAGTCTCGACGCTTCTTCTATTCTTTTCATTCTTTCTCATTTCTTTTTTCCTGTTCACTTCTCGTTTCAGAGATGATGCGGATGTGAAGATGATGGTGGTTGTGCGACACCACTGCCGGCGACTTCTGGCCGGCGTCGAAGGCGGAGGTGGTGGTTATTTTCGGCTCGAGTTCGGGTTCACGACTCGTCTCAGCTCAGCTTTGGTTTGGGTTTGGCCGAGACAACGACAAGCGATTGGCGGTGGTGTTCCGGCAGCTCTGTGTCAGCCGGTTCGGTCTCGGGTCAGCAGGTTCAGTTCAGGTTAGTCTTGGTTCAAACCTTGGTCTTAGCTTCTATTCAAGTCCCGTTAATTTGTTGTTATTCAGTTCAGGTTCGGGTCACGTTACAATCGGATTCGGTTCGGTGTTCCGGTCAAACAGTCAACTGTCGGGTCAAACCTGGTCAAAGTTGGTCGACCGAGGTCTCGGTGTAGTCTGCTTGCGGGTTCGGGTCATCGGGTTAAACACGACATTTAACGACGCCAATATTTTAATTATATTGTTTAATATTTTGTTATCACAAAACCGCAATATATATATATATATATATATATATATATATATATAGGGCCAAGATCATTTCAGAACCATAAATATTTACAGAACTCACAGAACTCCTAATAAACAATCTTTTTATTTATATATTTTTATGTTTAGCACAATTTTATCATTTATTATGTGTATTTTTACGATTACATACATGTTGAGAGTAATTTTATCATTTTTATATGTAATTTTATAATTACACATATGTAAACTAGTTTTTTTACATATATGTAATTAGTTATGACACATATATATAATTTTGGCAATTAAACATATGTAAACTACTTTTAACATGTATGTAATCAAAGAAATACATATAATAGATGATAAAAAGATCCTAAATACAAAAACTTATATATAAAATGATTGTTTATTAAGAGTTCTGAAAGTTCTGTAGTTATTTAGAGTTCTGAAATGAACTCAACCCTATATATATATATATATATATATATATATATATATATATATATATATATATATATAATTTGTATAAAAAATACATAGAAATATGCATATATTTATTTATCCTTTTATTGTTGAATTTTTAAAAATATATATCGACAACTAGTATTGTCGGGATCGTCCAAAAACAAAGGAAACTCTGCCCGATTTTCGTTAAAATATATATACACACTTTATAGTCGAACCTATAATGAAAACGTATCGGGTTCAAATAATTTTTATAAAAATAAATATAAATGTATATTTATTTTTGACAACACTTCTATAATACTCTTGATGGATTTAATTTATAATTTTTACATAAACTATGTAGAATGTACATACATATACATCAACAGGATACACTCTAAATTCCAATTCAAATCCCCCGTCCTAATTCCGATTACTCATACACCTTTGTTTGCCCATATAGAGTGACCTCGGTGTTCCATCCACCTAATCTCATACACTAGTCAACACTTGGATAATCGGAAGAGTTAACAATTTTGGTGAGTATACTTGAAACCCCCCCCCCCCTTTTCGTTTACCACCTTTTGGGGTGTAACATGTTTTTTCTATGAAACTTACACTTAAACTTTATTTGTAAATGCACAAACATTCCTTATACATGCTTGCATACTTGATTACTTGATACATTAAACTTGGGATTATACGTTTTGTGTTAGACTTATCATTAACTTCGTACGAGCCTATCCTTGACATATATAGAGCTATAGGATTAACGCACCGCCTGTAGACTTTGGGTAATGTCATGAGCTTATTGCGTTTCATCATTGGTTTGATTAGTTAAACACATGCCGATTTTATTGTTTATCTTGTATCAATAGCTTGCCATGTGGAATTGTTTAAACTTATTTTTATGCTATGTATGTATCAAACTTGTATACTCGACTTTGCTTTTGCATTGAACTTTATTTTAACATGTTACAGGTTGAGGATGACGACGCTTTGAAATTGAAGTAGTGATGATGCTTAGATACACACTTAGGGGACGTTTGGTTCGCGAGAATTCAATGGAATTTAAGGGAATTGGAATCTGAATTCCATCTCTTAATATGTTTGGTTCACAGAATTTGATGGAATTGGAATCTCAATTCCAATCTTCATGTGTTTGGTTGATAATGGAATTTGAATTGGAATTAGCATGAATTCCTTTAAATTCCTTTATGTGAAGGAATTCAAAATCCTTCCTATATGTGAAGGATTTAAAGTATTTTCATTGGAATCTTCTACTGTTTCGACCCGTACCGGTTTCGACCCGAACCGTTTCGACCCGTACTGTTTCGACATGAACCGTTTCGATGCGAACCGTTTCGACACGAACACGAACCATTTCGACGTGAATCATTCCGACACGTACCGTTTCGAATCGAACCGTTTTGACGCGAACCGTTTCGACCCGTACTGTTTCGACGCGAACCGTTTCTACACGAACCGTTTGACCCGTTCCGTTTCGAATCAAACCGTTTCAACCCGAGCCGTTTCGCCCCGTACCATTTAGTCGCGACGAGAATCGAATATTCAAAAGGTTATTGAGCTGTTTTGACTTTTGACAATCAAGTCAACACCCAATAAACGTTCAACACTATGATTTAAGAAATGAAAATCATGCTCACAATCATATTGACAATCTAGCCCGTTCTCTCAGGAAAAAAAGGAAAATTGGCCCGACTCAATTTCGACACGAACCGATTTGACGCGAACCGTTTTGACCCGTACCGTTTCGATCCGAACCGGGAGTTGTGGGTGACGCGATGATGGATTCCAATTCATTTGACAACCAAACACAACAAAAATGGAATTGAGATTCCAATTCGAACAATTTTCCAATTCCAATTGGAATGTTTAAATTCCAAATCCAATTCCCTCAAATTCTAATTCCTACACAAATTCCAATTCCAAAACATTCCGTCGACCAAACGCCCCCTAGACGTCTTAAGTTTTATTATGTTGTTTCAATTTGTACTTGTTTGTTGTATTCTTGTATCGAACATATTGTATATCAAGTTGTTTTATTTGATTTTAACCTTTGTAATTGACTTTTAGAAATGAAATGAAATCCATTATTTAATTATTGTCACAAATCGTGTTATGAAGTCTCTTGCAATCTCGTTTTCGTCTCATTCCGATGTCTCCGCCATCGGTTGTGGTGTGACAGATTGGTATCAGAGTCATAATTGTAGGGAATTAGGTAGAATTGCCATGTTCGACCTAGTCTATAGTAGGAACCATGTTTTTGACCATTCTTGATTCATGCTTAAAATGTTATGCTTCCTACTTTGCTTCTTTCTCTTCTTTTTGCTCTAAATACTTACATTATGTCTTTCCTAAGACATTTTACACAATACACTTGAAGACTTGAAGACACTCTTTATACAAAAGAGACGAATTTACCAAAATAGGCGTGAAACCCACAATTTGGTGAACGACTCTTGATGCGTGTGAAGTGTTATATATATTAGGTGTATATTTTAAGCCCCTTTAACACTTTTTAGTCAAGTTTTAAATTTATAAAACACGATATTTACTAACACTAGACACACATATGGGCAAGTGCACCCATCGTGAGCGTAGTATAGTGTTGGTAAGATACCGAGGTCGTCCAAGGACACAAAAGCTTTTAGTACTGGTTTATCCTCAACGTCTAATCAAATCAAAAAGTTTAGAAAAATGTTTTAAACTAAGAAAAATAAAAACTAATTAAAAATGCTGAAAATAAAAATAAGAAAAAAGAAAAACAGATAGACAAGATGAATCACTTGGTTCCGACTCGTATCTAGTGTAACCTTTGATTATTTCCGCACTTTTGCACTATTTTAAGAGATTGTCTTAGGCAAGGATACAATCCTAAAATTGTAGTAGGCCCCTCTTTTGAAGGTGACGTTACCCTCACCCCAGTAGTTTGAGTCAGCAAGGATACAATCCTAAAAGGGTGGATTATTGGAAGATAATTACTTAAGTTATTAATGCAAATTATGGTAGACCCTCTTTTGGAGGTGACGTTACCCTCGACTAAGTAGTCTGAGTCAGCAGGGATACAGTCCTAAATAGCCGGGTTATAGTATTAATAGTAGTTAACTTATGAGGGGATCAAAGAGTTTGGACCCCCGCCATCCAATACCGTTAAGTATTGAAGGAGGTCCTACTAAATTTGACCCAGGTCCATTGCAGGACCTCTAAACGCTGAACAATGGCAAGACCTTTACCAAACCGTTCCCTTAACCCCCGACCAGGTAGCCAACATACCTCCATATAGACCGTGGAGATATGAATGGTGAAAATCTTTTATTTTATATAGACAGTAAAATAATGCCAAGACACCACGGACAAACGATAAGGAAAGATCACCTTCAACATAAGCAACTAGTTATTAAAGTCATTAATACAAAACCAAGTAAAAAGTGCGAAAAGATTAAAAATAAAAAGTATTACACTAAACACTTTGTCTTCACCAAGTGAAGTGTGAGAGAGGTGGTGTGCCAAGGGATGGTTTGAGCTTGAGCCAAGCACTCCTATTTATAGGCTGAACAGAAGCTCGGGCACGGCCCCGTGTCCACATCCTTCTCTGTCTTCATTTAATGCAGCTTTGTCTTATTAGTTGACCACGCCCCCGTGTCCGCTGAGCACGACCCCGTGGTGCAGAAGAATCTTTGTACTATGAAGATTTGTTGGATTGTGCGAATCTTATAGTTGACCACGGCCCCGTGTCCGCTGAGCACGGCCCCGTGGTGGGCAATAGAAGCTTCTACCACTTTTTCTTTTCTGCTGACACTTGGGCACGCCCCCGTGCTGGCTGAGCACGGGGCGTGTTCAGTCTTCTATTGTCTTGTTTTGCTTGGGAAGATGCTGTCGTGGGGTCGGGCATGTCACGTCTTGTCCCTTTTCTTGTATTTATGTTAGATTTTGATGTCTTTTTGCTTCTTTTGTTAATTTGAGCTCATTTAATCCTAAAAATACAAAAGGAAGACAAAAGCACACTTTTTCCAACATTAGTACTAAAAAAGGGTTAGTTTTATGCCACAATTGATGAAATTTATATGTTGCATTTTGCACACATCAAATACCCCCACACTTGAATCTTTGCTTGTCCTTAAGCAAAACTCTTTATAATGTGGCTATTACACTCCCAAATGGAATGGGTAGAGAAGAAGGTTTTTGGGCTTGTCGTAGAGTGTCGGGATTTCCAAGATTCTTTATTCAGTTTTATTTTTATTTATTTACAATCCTATTCGTCATGATTTATTTAAAACTTTTCATAAGATAAATTACTTATTAAGGCATAACATGCCTCTTTAAAATTCTATTTATATACAAGTTCACATACCTCACGGGGATCACTCAACACTCGACCGAAAATGTATTTTTGTGGATCACTCGAGAGCGGCATGGAACTTACTTCTACCATAAGCTTGCCAAGCAATCAATCCTCCTCCTTTTTAACTTATATACCTTTGTAAATATCAAGAGGACTTTTTGGGTGAAGGGTTAGGCTTGGGTTAAAGGTAGGTGGTTGGGTAAGTGGTTAGTGGTTAGTAGAAAAAGGGCGAAAAGCGTAACAAGCGTCGGTTTTCGTAAGACTTTCTAGTTTTTTCATTTTTATTTTGATGAAGCTATTATTCAAACAAAGTTATTTTTGATGAACTTGTTTGTTTATTTTCTTTTGCTTCATCAATCACAAAAATTTATTTATATTTTTTTTTTGAAAAGTCATACGAGAAACCGAGCTGGTTACTAAAACAAGGGGTTAAAAATAAAAAAGGTTTTGGTGGGTAAAAGGGTGTTTGGTTTGGGTTATGAAATGAAAAGGTTTAGGCTCAAAGGGGCTAACTAGGGGGATTTTGGGTAGGTGGTAAAAAAAAAGAAAAATAATGGTGTAGAAATAAAAAGGGTTAGTCCTAATGCCTCCATCATTTACTTACTCGGGTTTAAGTTGATAAGGACCGGGATTGCATCGTCATGGCAAGTTCTAGTGTCGTAAGAACCAAGCGGCTATTCACACAAGAAACGAAAAATGAGCATTTAGTTTAATGATATGTAATTGTATGCTCAATAAAGGCTCAAAACTCACTTTTGTGGGAATGGGTTTTTATGTGATCAAGTATATATAATTAAATTTTAACTAAGCTTGTCATGCCTTTTCATAATTTTCTTATGTTGGTTCTTTTTATCACGACGCTATCGGTTGTGAATTCGTAAAAATATAACCTTTTTAGAACTTGAAATTCCCGAGTTAAACCTAGACAAGTAAAAATGAAAATTTTTTTGAAAAAAATTTGGGGTGATTAGCGGTTCCCATAGAGTTTTGTGTAAGGCTTGTATTTAGGACTTGCAAGATTCAAGGTTTTAGCATCCCCCCCACACTTAAATTACACATTGTCCTCAATGTGTCCCAAAAATAAGTTTTTAGGTTGATTGAATGTGTAAAAGGTGTGAAAAAGCAAAAATTTTGTGTTACTGGGCGCTGAACACGGCCCCGTGTTGTCCAGGCACAGCCCCGTGTTCAAGTGCCAGTAACAAAATTGAATCAAGAGAAACAGAAGCCTGGACACGGGGGCGTGTTGGGTGAACACGGCCCGTGTCCAGTTACCTGAACTGGGTCTTTTTCTGCAGACCGTGCAGCACGGGGCCGTGTTGGGTGGACACGGCCCGTGCCGAGCTTGCTGTAAACGAAGAAAATTGTCGGACGGTCCTGTTTTTCCTGCATGGAGTGCTGGTTCAAGTTTCCCTTGTATCCTTTGTCATCTCAAGTGTGTCTTATTCATGTCAACACCACCCAAACACCAAATTAACTAAAAACCATCATTCATTACTTCATAGAGAGTTACATAATAATCCTAAAAATTAAAGCAGAAAATAAAAGTTAAAAGTCCTAAAATTAAATAGGTCAAGTGATCCGTAAAATCTTCCTAAGGAGCTCTACTTCTACAATAAGAACCAAAATTCCGGGAATAGATTTTCGGTTTAAAAGTCTTGTAGAACTCCAAGCCGAACGGTGTCCCTTAGGTGTTGCTAGAGCCATTCTTCTATCTCTCTCGGGAGAAGGGAGGCGGCTTCATGTTCCTCGACATCTTGAGGAGGAGCGACACCAATCGAAACCCCTTGTAGTATGTCTCGAGGAGGCTCCGGATGTAGGGAGTACCATTCGGCCGGAATGATGACTTCCGGCACCACATTCCATGCCCTTTGGGTGATAATCGGCACCAAAGGAGGAGAGGCGAGAATGTTCAACCTTTGGTGCAAAAGGTTGACCTCCCAGAGACATCCTTCTAGTCCCACCGTCAAATGATTTATGCGGTCGACCAATGCCTCTTCCACACTTGTTACTTCATCAAGGGCCTCTCTTAAGGCGTAAACATAGTTTAGAAGAGAATCTTCAACCGTTGATGATCTTCTCCCCTGCCGGTTGTTTCTGGAATGCGACGAAGAGTTTCCGCTTGTTCTGCTTGCCATTCTGAGAAAACATACCGAAAAGAGTTCAATTTTATGGATCCAGTACTTCGGACACGGCCCCGTGTTCAGCGAACACGGCCCCGTGTTCAGATATCTGCAGGATTTATGAACAAGGAATCTTGGGGTTTCAAATTGTTTTTATGATTTTTGGAGCATTTTGAACTTAAACAACTTAAAACATTGTTATAGAACTTATTTTTAACAAGATTCCATGAACAAAAATCTAACAAACATCTCAATAAGGCTTAAAATTATGGAAGGTTCAAGCTTTAATGGAAGTATGAGGAAAATTGAAGAAGATGAAAGTGGATAAAAGAGGAAAGGACAAGAAGATAGTTGAGAAACTTCTTTTAGAAAATACCTAGGATGGTATGTGAGAATATTCCTCAAATCTATGTCCCTGGAATGGTTCAAATGTGCAGGATTCTTGGCTGCATTTATAGAAAACGACAGTACGTTGCGCACGGCCCCGTGTCGGCTGGACACGGCCCCGTGTGCAGATGGAATCCTGACACATTTTTGTCCGCATTCTGACAAAATCAGAAGGGAATCTTTGGGTGGACACGGGGGCGTGCTGACCTGGACACGGCCCCGTGTCTAGAAGCTGTCTTAAGGTATTCGTTTATTTTCAAGGAACTTTTCCGGATCGGGCGGTTCCTTACTGGATGGAACAACCCCAAAGTGCTTAAGATACCTTAATTGTTCTAGATTAAGACGAGAACGCAAGAGGTTGTCGGTGAGGGTGATTCCTATGCTATATGTAGGTGGACAAGTCCAACCCTTTTCCGGGCTCTCGTTAAAGAAGGTGTATGTCGAATCGCTCAGGTCTATGTATGCATCAAACGAAGTTGATAGGGAGTCCTTCACGGCACAATCGACACAGGGACGACTATCGCTCAAGTCTTCACTAGAGTTATGAGTATCGTTGGAAACAATGAAGTTGTTTGAATGCGTTTCCAACCCTTCTTCTTGGCTATTGTCTTGGAAAAGATTATTGAAATCTTTCCTAAGTTTTTTTAACCAATCGATAATTAGATCTTCTAGTTGAAATAATTCGTCGAGAAGCATTTCTCCTAGAATATCCGGTTGGGAGCATTCGAGGGAGAGATAGGGATTGTTTTTACTTTCGCCCCTCTTAAGGATACTGGGAAACGATGGGTCTATATAGTGGGGTTTATAGGTTAGAAAATAACATTCTAATTCCTTATGGTTACCACCACATAATTGACACCACATAGTACCATAAGAGTGCCGAAAGTAAAAAGTATCAGTATCACTCATGTTTGTGTCAGAAATTACCAACCGTCGGGATCTTACGGTTCTGTTTTCAGTAACTGAAACTTGGGCACGGGGGCGTGTTGAGTGGGCACGGCCCCGTGTTCAGCTTACTGTCTGACTTAAAACAGGATTGCCAGTTCCAATGATTGGGCACGGGGCGTGTTCAGCGGGCACGGCCCGTGCTGAGTTCTGCAGAAACTGAAAATTTACGAAAAATCCTAAAAAAAAATTGAAAAATAAGAAAAAAAAAGATTAGGCCGTTGATTCCTAACTTTCTTAAAATCCTTGTGTCCCCGGCAACGGCGCCAAAAATTTAATGCGTGTGAAGTGTTATATATATTAGGTGTATATTTTAAGCCCCTTTAAAACTTTTTAGTCAAGTTTTAAATTTATAAAACACGATATTTACTAACACTAGACACACATATGGGCAAGTGCACCCATCGTGAGCGTAGTATAGTGTTGGTAAGATACCGAGGCCGTCCAAGGACACAAGAGCTTTTAGTACCGGTTTATCCTCAACGTCTAATCAAATCAAAAAGTTTAGAAAAATGTTTTAAACTAAGAAAAATAAAAACTAATTAAAAATGCTGAAAATAAAAATAAGAAAAAAGAAAAACAGATAGACAAGGTGAATCACTTGGTTCCGACTCGTATCTAGTGTAACCTTTGATTATTTCCGCACTTTTGCACTATTTTAAGAGATTGTCTTAGTTATTGTAGTAGGCCCCTCTTTTGAAGGTGACGTTACCCTCACCCCAGTAGTTTGAGTCAGCAAGGATACAATCCTAAAAGGGTGGATTATTGGAAAATAATTAATTAAGTTATTAATGCAAATTATGGTAGGCCCCTCTTTTGGAGGTGACGTTACCCTCGACTAAGTAGTCTAAGTCAGCAGGGATACAGTCCTAAATAGCCGGGTTATAGTATTATTAGTAGTTAACTTATAAGGGGATCAAAGAGTTTGGACCCCCGCCATCCAATACCGTTAAGTATTGAAGGAGGTCCTACTAAATTTGACCCAGGTCCATTGCAGGACCTCTAAACGCTGAACAATGGCAAGACCTTTACCAAACCGTTCCCTTAACCCCCGACCAGGTAGCCAACATACCTCCATATAGACCGTGGAGATATGAATGGTGAAAATCTTTTATTTTATATAGACAGTAAAATAATGCCAAGACACCACGGACAAACGATAAGGAAAGATCACCTTCAACATAAGCAACTAGTTATTAAAGTCATTAATACAAAACCAAGTAAAAAGTGCGAAAAGATTAAAAATAAAAAGTATTACACTAGACACTTTGTCTTCACCAAGTGATGTAAGAGACTTAGGCAAACATGGCCTTGATTGTCAAGAACTCTTACGATCAATCTTGGATCCCGAGACGACTCACACACTCTACGATGGACAATGGATGATGGTGTTATGGTGGTGGTGGGTGGTGGGTGAAGTGTGAGAGAGGTGGTGTGCCAAGGGATGGTTTGAGCTTGAGCCAAGCACTCCTATTTATAGGCTGAACAGAAGCTCGGGCACGGCCCCGTGTCCACATCCTTCTCTGTCTTCATTTAATGCAGCTTTGTCTTATTAGTTGACCACGCCCCCGTGTCCGCTGAGCACGACCCCGTGGTGCAGAAGAATCTTTGTACTATGAAGATTTGTTGGATTGTGCGAATCTTATAGTTGACCACGGCCCCGTGTCCGCTGAGCACGGCCCCGTGGTGGGCAATAGAAGCTTCTACCACTTTGTCTTTTCTGCTGACACTTAGGCACGCCCCCGTGCTGGCTGAGCACGGGGCGTGTTCAGTCTTCTGTTGTCTTGTTTTGCTTGGGAAGATGCTGTCGTGGGGTCGGGCATGTCACGTCTTGTTCCTTTTCTTGTATTTATGTTAGATTTTGATGTCTTTTTGCTTCTTTTGTTAATTTGAGCTCATTTAATCCTGAAAATACAAAAGGAAGACAAAAGCACACTTTTTCCAACATTAGTACTAAAAAAGGGTTAGTTTTATGCCACAATTGATGAAATTTATATGTTGCATTTTGCACACATAAACTCTCATCCCGCTTATACTTTATTTTTGCACGAAATTACGCCATTAAGTTAGGAGTGAAATCCACATCTGAATGGAGAATTTCCATTTCAAATTTTAGTGGACCCTCGTCAAAGTGTTGAAATTAATATTTGACCCAACGAGTACCAACCACACTTAGGGCACGAAATCATCAAGTTAGGGGGGAAACCCGCACCTTGTCGATTAGTTCCGCTCCTTGATTTTCAAAAATCCCGCCAAGCCTCGAATTTCCTATTGATTTGGAACATGTAGTAACTGGAAGGGTGAATACCGTTAACCGAGATATCAGCGAGAGTATCTCACCTATTAGGCCAAAGCATGTTTCTCAAATTCAAAGGAATTTTCGACCACTTTGGTTTAGTCAAAGTTCCGTTTTGGAATAATCCAAGTTTTAATCAAACCTATGCTTTAATATCATCGCTTTTATATGATACAATTCTCTCGTTTCAGATTTAAATTTATTTTCGAGATCATTCTTCTCACACACACATCATACCAGGTCTTTTCATACATTTATACATATGCATGATTTTAAAACGTCACTCAATTTTGTTTACATTCTTTATAACACCAAAATGGAGACATGTCATCGAAATAGGAGTGATTTCCTTACCTTGACGATTAACTCCAATTCTTCTTTTCTTAAAACGACCTCACCGACGAGTTAGGAGTGATTCTCTTACTTAGGTGATCGTTACCAATTATTTTTTTCAAAAGAGACTTATGAGAAGAGGGACCAATCTCCGGGTTTTCAGGTTATGTAGAAAACAAATATAAATTAGAGATATTTGTATTTATTATCACTACTGACACTCCAGTGTTTTTTGTAATCCACCATTTGATCCTTCCACAAGTGATAATTTTATTACTGTTTAATTTAATAGTGCCACCCACCTCCACCACCACTGCGGCCACCCATCTTTACCACCACCACCACCTACGCTCTCACCCACCGCCACTACCACTCACCAATTTTATTCCTTATCTTATCCTACCTACCAAACAAGATAAAGTAATGATTCATTATGTTTCATATCATAATCAAACAAGACAATAGAATTTCATTCTTTTGTCCCTTCCATTCCCGACTCATTAACTCGTCAATTTCATTCTCTCGTTCACTCCATTACCTCATACCAAACAATATTACGTCAAACTAAAAGATGATAAATAAAAGAAGCATCAAAACATTATGCACCATAATACGTTGTTCAAAACGTACATCATGTTTATTCCAATTTTGTTCACATCCTTACAAATTAAACACAAAACAAAATTTTCATTAAAATTATTTAAATTTCTCAAGTTCTTTTTTTTTTAATATTATAGTGCTTTCATCTCTGAACCAAAAAAACTTGAAATTAAAAAAAAAAAGTAAAACGTCATTTTAGTCCATGTGATTTGACCATTTTGTCAGTTTAGTCTAAAGGTTTGAAACATTGTCATTTTAGTCCAAATAGTTTCAAACGTTGCCATCTTAGTCCACTGGGTTAACGTCATCCATTTTTTGTTAACGAGAAGGGCAATTCGGTCATTTTATATGGCCGAATTGCCCTTCTAGTTAACAAAATTACATATAAAATGACCGAATTATCCTTCTCATTAACAGAAAAAATGAATGAAGTTAACCCAATGGACTAAAATGGCAAAGTTTGAAACTATTTGTACTAAAATGACAACATTTCAAACATTTGGACTAAACTGACAAAATAAACCAAACCACAGGGACTAAAATGGCATTTAACTAAAAAAAGAATAAAAAAGTGTCTAAATGTCAACAAACGGATGACACAAACTGTAGACGTTAAAAAGTAGAATATTATGGCAATTCAGACCCTTTTAATAAGATGAAATCCTATTTAGCGACTCCATGTTAATAAAACAAACAAACAGGGACTAAACATATATAAGTTATATCTTAGAGGACTTAAATGCAAGTTATTATGTTAAAACCCTGTGAGTGAGTCGGTTGTAACAGAATTTCCCCCCTTTTTTTCTTATAAAACCCCGTGAGTCAGTCAGTTGATAACAGAAACCAACAAACACTTTGAAACCTGCAAATCTCTCTGAAGAAGAAGATGGAAGCAAATACAGACAAATACGCAAAGGCTAAAATCGAAGATCCGAATTTCCGATTTCCTAAAGCTATGACCAAACCTAAGACTCAGCAGGCCGCCGGTGAACTCTGCTATAAGAAAATATTCGGTAAATTCAACACTCGTCCTCCATTTTTGTGTATGAAGCTTTACTGTAACTTAGCACTGCTATATAGATGCCCGTTTGATCCTCTTCTGGCGAAGTTAGTATTTAATTTGACAGATTTCTTATTGTGCTCTGTTTTTAGGTTTTAGATAGTTTACCTGATTAATTAAATCTACCTCATTGATTTCGTCACCAAAATAGTTGTAATGGACACCTATTTCACGAGATTTCTGTTATGTTCTGTGTCCTTTGCTGGTGTTATTACTTGTAATTTTAAGTATATTGAAGCGATTTCTGTTGTGTTCTGTATTTAAGCTTTATATAGATCTTATATGTTATTTGTATAGATTACCTGATTGATTGATTGATCTAGTCTCCAAAATAGTTGTAATTAACCTATATTTCACGAGATTTATGTTATGTTCTGTGTCAAGAAATCTATCATTGCGATTAGGCTATATGTTAGTAGTCTGGTTTATCTTATCTGTTTGTTTCATTTTGTCATCAATGTTTATTTTTCGAGTTTATGTTCTATGTTCAGAAAGCTATCACAACAGATCTTAGTAATCTTGTGTGTTTGAGGTCACCTTGATGTTGCATGCATGTATGTCAAAGAAATATATTATTGTAGTTTCTTGTTTTCGCATTATGATTTCAGTGTGCAATAAGTTCTCGATGAATCTTTTTTCCTGGTGAGATTTCTCTTGTAATAATCTTTCTCTGGTTGTTTTCACATTATGATCCTACTGTGATTTTTGCATCAGTGATCTCATTATTATGAACTGTGTGTTTGTTCTTTTACTGTTGACCAAGAAAGTAGTAATAAATGCTGCACAATATCTTTTTTCTCCTGATCAGAAGATGATATTTGGAGAGCTAAGCATCTAGCTGAGGAATTAGCTGCAGAAGCGAAACTAGATAGGAAAGCATTCCGGATTCGTAATATGGAAGTATGTTTCATTACACATTTGATCTGTTTCCTTATAAGGACCTAGTTTTTGTCATAATTTGATCTATTTACAGCTTTTCAAAACTTTTGAAGATATGGATCGGATTCACAAAGTCTCAAAAGCCACAATTGGGGTGTTAACTGAAGCTGAAGCTGATCAGCATTTTCAGTCGATTCTTGACTTACTGGGAACTGTCGAACAAGTTAAAACGGCTGAAGAACTCATCCTAGACAAAATCCTAGAGGCCTGTTTCTATTTCAACTTTACATATTCAATGACCAGTGACTCTTGCTATGAAAATTTGGTACTCTTTAGGTTCGATTCATGCTCACACATTCTAAACTGTATGCAGACATATGTAGGCCCGGTTTTTCCAGTAATTCTGATGCCACCAAAGGTACATAAGCATGATATCAGAATCCACGTGGACAAGGTGATAAATCTATGCTCTAGTGGAACAAAAACCAGGGTGTTCTATTTAATTATTTGGTTGTTGTTGTCCTTTTTGCTTGTATATATAGGTTGCACGTCTCGTTGGAGAAAATGGCAATAATGTCTTGGCAATTGAAGTAGTATCTGGTGCTTGGTTGCGGGTATGCTACATATTGACTTGTAACAAATAAACAATCGCAAATTTGGTTATTAAAAGTTGGTGTGAATGTTCAGGTTAATAATCAACCTCCTGCTGATGGTCCAAATTATGAAAGAATAGTGAACATATATGGTCCCAAGGCACATGTTATCAGGGCTGTTTCGTTAATTCACTCACAAGTCTATGAGGTGATAGTTTAGCTTAAGCTGTTTAAAAACTTGATTGGTTGTATATTAATTTTTGTTGTTTCAGCCTGGGGAATGTCTTGAAGCAGAAGATGAGTTGGCGATGTTGTTTGAAGAACTTACTTTTAGTGAGGTGATGGAGGGTATGGAATCTCGTATTCCTCAGATGGATGACCTTGTGTGAGCTGCTTTTGCTTCGGGTTCTGGTTCCAGTTCTGGTCAAACAGAAGGCGAAAAGGTGCAGCAGGATGTGGAAGTAGCTGAAGATAAAGATGAATCAAAAGGCAAAAAGAAGCACCAGGATGTGAAAGAAGTTGTTTCTGGTGAGCCCAAGGGGTCTGTTGACCAGCTTGATTAAGAAGTAGATGTTGCTCTCCAGTTACTAACTCTGGTGCCAAACTGTTGCTTACTATAGTTTTGTGAAATAAAATACAAACCAAACATCTCTAAGTGCCTAAATTTTCCTTGCTTTATAGATTTAGTACATACGACTTTTATGTGTTGGCTGCATGCTTGCTAATAGAAAACGAAAATGATACGCTAGAACATACATTTTGCCTCCTTTATTTTCGGTTGGGTTGTCAATACATGTAAACATTTTCTATAAAATACATTTTGCCTCCTTTGTTTTCGGTTGGGTTGTCAATACATGTAAACATTTTTTATAAAATACATCAAATTCCACATAACCCTTCTTTAATGACTGTACACCGAGTTTCCACATAACCCTTCTATTTACATACAGGTACACCGAGTTTTACAAACAGTCCCCAACATTTAATGTCACAATTGGAAGCATATTTAACATCAATGTGCTAGTTTTGGGTATATATATATATATATATATATATATATATATATATATATATATAAACTGTGTATCAAGCAGTTGGATAAGAAGCCATCATAGCAATTCCACATAACCCTTCTTTAGCTTCAACATCTCTCTGCATCCTAATGTATCCTTCTTCACCCCAAACCGTGCCCCATGAGTTCTTCACGAGCCAGTACTTGATGCCATCAGCGCTGATTCCATACCCAACAGCTGTAACCCCATGGTCCAGTTCAGTACCACAAGTTCCATTGAAAACACCACTCGAGTAAAACTGGAAGTCACCATCCCCGGCATCAATGGCAACAGAAACAGGCTGCATAGCCACAGCCTTCAACAGTGCCGCCTCGCTGTTGGCAGGTACATCCTCATGTCCCGTGATCTTGGCTGCAGCAACACCTTCTTTCTTTGCATTGCAAGTTCCATCCGCTGCTTCGTAAGGATATGCAGCCTCTGTGTTTATCCCTTTGTTTTTTACTATAAAATCAAACCCATCATCCATGTATCCGCCTTCACACCCTTGGTCTTCACCACTCCTGTCACAGTCCACAAGTTCTTGCTCAGAGAGTGAAATCAGTTTTCCCGTGGTGATTCCAGTAATTCCTTCGGTAGCAGCTATTGTCGAAAATGCCCAACAGCTTCCTATTGATTTTTAAACAAATAATGTTTAAAAAATATATATATAAACCATAGCAAAAAAGAAGTGTTTCTTATTTGGAAACCATGATGTGCTTACCGCATTGGCCTTGATCCTTGATCGGGGTAACGGCTCCTTTCTTCCTCCAATCAATGCTAGATGGAACCGCGGTCACATTTTCATACCTGAAGGGCGTGGTTTGACCAGATCTTGGTGTGGATGGGAACTTGAATCCGTTACGAGTAGCCTTAAACTCTTCATTTGTTTGGTCCGCAAACTCATTAACACTAAGCTTATAGGCGCGGTTGCCAGCATTGTTGAATGCTTCTATGTAGGCCACATTGTTCTTGAATATCTTGAAACGTGTTTCTTTCTCCAAATCATCTTTATATGCACGCCCGTAGCGTGCCATCCATTGTTCGTGCCTTTGTATCATGTTCTCTTCGTTTAGAGTTCGAGATGTGACTTCGCATGCCCACATCCCAAAAACAAGCAGTGCTGCTAGGATGATTGATGTATTGAACGACAAACGACCCATGACGTTATAAAGGATTAAGATTGTTTATAAGTTGGTAGATGTTGAGGTGCTCTCTAAGCTTGGAATCTGGTCTATAAATAGAGGATGGACATATTTATTATATATATGACTAAAGAAGTAGCTGACTACGTGATTGGCATGGCAGGGCAATATCTAATGAAATGCTACGTTCTGTCCAAAAAAAAATCTGAACCCTAATTTATTTTTTTCTTCCTTCTTGTTCATATGATTATTCTTTCATTGCAATATATTGCCAAAAATCGCCCAATTACTCTGGTTATGAAACTAGTTACTCTAATTTGAAACGATTAATTAAGAGTGATTGGTGTAACTATCTTTAGGGTGAATTAATATGATTGAATATATGTTCTGTGAATTTGTTAGCATTAATTTAATTAATTGGCTTCTAATTGGTGAATTAATATGATTGAATATACTAATGTGAGGCTAGCTTACTTGATAGAGATTTTTATCTTGTTTTGGGTTCAAAAAAAATAATCAATTAAACACGTTTAGCATTTCACAATTGAAAACAAAACAATAGTGTTGCGGACACAATGTGTAAAAGGCCTAATTATTAAATTGTAGGGTGATGTGGAAATCAAAAATAGATATGAGGCTTGTTCTTAGACTATAATGAGTGGATGGGCATGAAAGGGGGCATTAAGCGTCACATGGCAGGAGGCATGGTAAAAAAAACACGAGGTGGGAGGGGCGTGAAAATAACGTTTTAGAAAAAAAGAATATATTAAACAAGAATTAATCAAAACTAACCAAAATCCACCCAACAATTAAACGCCCCAACCCCACCACACCATTTGTCCTCCACACCAGTGAGATCTCTACCGCTCCATCACCACGCCACCTCCACACCACCTCACAGGGCGGTGTTACGGACGTGGAGGAGCTTCCCTATCACCGGTGACCAACCACTCATTGTGGTCTTATACTTAATTTTGGGCTGAAATCAATTCAAAATTATTGAAAAACTAAGTGGACCCGTTAAACTTGCAGCCCACAAAGTTAGAAGTAAATGGGCTCGTCAAGCATTTTCACTAGTTATACTTTACTTGCAATGAATATAAACATTTATATATCTTCATTTTTGTTGGTTTATGTCACTCCATAAACATATTATGTAATAATTCATTTCATATTATATACCATTAAATAGGTTTTATGTCACTACATAAAACATATTTTGTAATAATTCATTTCATATTATATACCATTAAATAATAATATGCTTGACATTTATTCAGATTGTACACATTAAAATTGAGTTTAAATGCGTACTTGCAAAAATTGCTTACCGTGGCCATTTGGGATCATATTTCAATAACAACGTTGTTGTATGTTGTGTCTTAAGCATAATGATCCAATTTAAAATC
>CM060366.1:92197470-92255436 GCA_030545235.1 Helianthus tuberosus | reverse complement strand
GATTCCTAACTTTCTTAAAATCCTTGTGTCCCCGGCAACGGCGCCAAAAATTTAATGCGTGTGAAGTGTTATATATATTAGGTGTATATTTTAAGCCCCTTTAAAACTTTTTAGTCAAGTTTTAAATTTATAAAACACGATATTTACTAACACTAGACACACATATGGGCAAGTGCACCCATCGTGAGCGTAGTATAGTGTTGGTAAGATACCGAGGCCGTCCAAGGACACAAGAGCTTTTAGTACCGGTTTATCCTCAACGTCTAATCAAATCAAAAAGTTTAGAAAAATGTTTTAAACTAAGAAAAATAAAAACTAATTAAAAATGCTGAAAATAAAAATAAGAAAAAAGAAAAACAGATAGACAAGGTGAATCACTTGGTTCCGACTCGTATCTAGTGTAACCTTTGATTATTTCCGCACTTTTGCACTATTTTAAGAGATTGTCTTAGTTATTGTAGTAGGCCCCTCTTTTGAAGGTGACGTTACCCTCACCCCAGTAGTTTGAGTCAGCAAGGATACAATCCTAAAAGGGTGGATTATTGGAAAATAATTAATTAAGTTATTAATGCAAATTATGGTAGGCCCCTCTTTTGGAGGTGACGTTACCCTCGACTAAGTAGTCTAAGTCAGCAGGGATACAGTCCTAAATAGCCGGGTTATAGTATTATTAGTAGTTAACTTATAAGGGGATCAAAGAGTTTGGACCCCCGCCATCCAATACCGTTAAGTATTGAAGGAGGTCCTACTAAATTTGACCCAGGTCCATTGCAGGACCTCTAAACGCTGAACAATGGCAAGACCTTTACCAAACCGTTCCCTTAACCCCCGACCAGGTAGCCAACATACCTCCATATAGACCGTGGAGATATGAATGGTGAAAATCTTTTATTTTATATAGACAGTAAAATAATGCCAAGACACCACGGACAAACGATAAGGAAAGATCACCTTCAACATAAGCAACTAGTTATTAAAGTCATTAATACAAAACCAAGTAAAAAGTGCGAAAAGATTAAAAATAAAAAGTATTACACTAGACACTTTGTCTTCACCAAGTGATGTAAGAGACTTAGGCAAACATGGCCTTGATTGTCAAGAACTCTTACGATCAATCTTGGATCCCGAGACGACTCACACACTCTACGATGGACAATGGATGATGGTGTTATGGTGGTGGTGGGTGGTGGGTGAAGTGTGAGAGAGGTGGTGTGCCAAGGGATGGTTTGAGCTTGAGCCAAGCACTCCTATTTATAGGCTGAACAGAAGCTCGGGCACGGCCCCGTGTCCACATCCTTCTCTGTCTTCATTTAATGCAGCTTTGTCTTATTAGTTGACCACGCCCCCGTGTCCGCTGAGCACGACCCCGTGGTGCAGAAGAATCTTTGTACTATGAAGATTTGTTGGATTGTGCGAATCTTATAGTTGACCACGGCCCCGTGTCCGCTGAGCACGGCCCCGTGGTGGGCAATAGAAGCTTCTACCACTTTGTCTTTTCTGCTGACACTTAGGCACGCCCCCGTGCTGGCTGAGCACGGGGCGTGTTCAGTCTTCTGTTGTCTTGTTTTGCTTGGGAAGATGCTGTCGTGGGGTCGGGCATGTCACGTCTTGTTCCTTTTCTTGTATTTATGTTAGATTTTGATGTCTTTTTGCTTCTTTTGTTAATTTGAGCTCATTTAATCCTGAAAATACAAAAGGAAGACAAAAGCACACTTTTTCCAACATTAGTACTAAAAAAGGGTTAGTTTTATGCCACAATTGATGAAATTTATATGTTGCATTTTGCACACATAAACTCTCATCCCGCTTATACTTTATTTTTGCACGAAATTACGCCATTAAGTTAGGAGTGAAATCCACATCTGAATGGAGAATTTCCATTTCAAATTTTAGTGGACCCTCGTCAAAGTGTTGAAATTAATATTTGACCCAACGAGTACCAACCACACTTAGGGCACGAAATCATCAAGTTAGGGGGGAAACCCGCACCTTGTCGATTAGTTCCGCTCCTTGATTTTCAAAAATCCCGCCAAGCCTCGAATTTCCTATTGATTTGGAACATGTAGTAACTGGAAGGGTGAATACCGTTAACCGAGATATCAGCGAGAGTATCTCACCTATTAGGCCAAAGCATGTTTCTCAAATTCAAAGGAATTTTCGACCACTTTGGTTTAGTCAAAGTTCCGTTTTGGAATAATCCAAGTTTTAATCAAACCTATGCTTTAATATCATCGCTTTTATATGATACAATTCTCTCGTTTCAGATTTAAATTTATTTTCGAGATCATTCTTCTCACACACACATCATACCAGGTCTTTTCATACATTTATACATATGCATGATTTTAAAACGTCACTCAATTTTGTTTACATTCTTTATAACACCAAAATGGAGACATGTCATCGAAATAGGAGTGATTTCCTTACCTTGACGATTAACTCCAATTCTTCTTTTCTTAAAACGACCTCACCGACGAGTTAGGAGTGATTCTCTTACTTAGGTGATCGTTACCAATTATTTTTTTCAAAAGAGACTTATGAGAAGAGGGACCAATCTCCGGGTTTTCAGGTTATGTAGAAAACAAATATAAATTAGAGATATTTGTATTTATTATCACTACTGACACTCCAGTGTTTTTTGTAATCCACCATTTGATCCTTCCACAAGTGATAATTTTATTACTGTTTAATTTAATAGTGCCACCCACCTCCACCACCACTGCGGCCACCCATCTTTACCACCACCACCACCTACGCTCTCACCCACCGCCACTACCACTCACCAATTTTATTCCTTATCTTATCCTACCTACCAAACAAGATAAAGTAATGATTCATTATGTTTCATATCATAATCAAACAAGACAATAGAATTTCATTCTTTTGTCCCTTCCATTCCCGACTCATTAACTCGTCAATTTCATTCTCTCGTTCACTCCATTACCTCATACCAAACAATATTACGTCAAACTAAAAGATGATAAATAAAAGAAGCATCAAAACATTATGCACCATAATACGTTGTTCAAAACGTACATCATGTTTATTCCAATTTTGTTCACATCCTTACAAATTAAACACAAAACAAAATTTTCATTAAAATTATTTAAATTTCTCAAGTTCTTTTTTTTTTAATATTATAGTGCTTTCATCTCTGAACCAAAAAAACTTGAAATTAAAAAAAAAAAGTAAAACGTCATTTTAGTCCATGTGATTTGACCATTTTGTCAGTTTAGTCTAAAGGTTTGAAACATTGTCATTTTAGTCCAAATAGTTTCAAACGTTGCCATCTTAGTCCACTGGGTTAACGTCATCCATTTTTTGTTAACGAGAAGGGCAATTCGGTCATTTTATATGGCCGAATTGCCCTTCTAGTTAACAAAATTACATATAAAATGACCGAATTATCCTTCTCATTAACAGAAAAAATGAATGAAGTTAACCCAATGGACTAAAATGGCAAAGTTTGAAACTATTTGTACTAAAATGACAACATTTCAAACATTTGGACTAAACTGACAAAATAAACCAAACCACAGGGACTAAAATGGCATTTAACTAAAAAAAGAATAAAAAAGTGTCTAAATGTCAACAAACGGATGACACAAACTGTAGACGTTAAAAAGTAGAATATTATGGCAATTCAGACCCTTTTAATAAGATGAAATCCTATTTAGCGACTCCATGTTAATAAAACAAACAAACAGGGACTAAACATATATAAGTTATATCTTAGAGGACTTAAATGCAAGTTATTATGTTAAAACCCTGTGAGTGAGTCGGTTGTAACAGAATTTCCCCCCTTTTTTTCTTATAAAACCCCGTGAGTCAGTCAGTTGATAACAGAAACCAACAAACACTTTGAAACCTGCAAATCTCTCTGAAGAAGAAGATGGAAGCAAATACAGACAAATACGCAAAGGCTAAAATCGAAGATCCGAATTTCCGATTTCCTAAAGCTATGACCAAACCTAAGACTCAGCAGGCCGCCGGTGAACTCTGCTATAAGAAAATATTCGGTAAATTCAACACTCGTCCTCCATTTTTGTGTATGAAGCTTTACTGTAACTTAGCACTGCTATATAGATGCCCGTTTGATCCTCTTCTGGCGAAGTTAGTATTTAATTTGACAGATTTCTTATTGTGCTCTGTTTTTAGGTTTTAGATAGTTTACCTGATTAATTAAATCTACCTCATTGATTTCGTCACCAAAATAGTTGTAATGGACACCTATTTCACGAGATTTCTGTTATGTTCTGTGTCCTTTGCTGGTGTTATTACTTGTAATTTTAAGTATATTGAAGCGATTTCTGTTGTGTTCTGTATTTAAGCTTTATATAGATCTTATATGTTATTTGTATAGATTACCTGATTGATTGATTGATCTAGTCTCCAAAATAGTTGTAATTAACCTATATTTCACGAGATTTATGTTATGTTCTGTGTCAAGAAATCTATCATTGCGATTAGGCTATATGTTAGTAGTCTGGTTTATCTTATCTGTTTGTTTCATTTTGTCATCAATGTTTATTTTTCGAGTTTATGTTCTATGTTCAGAAAGCTATCACAACAGATCTTAGTAATCTTGTGTGTTTGAGGTCACCTTGATGTTGCATGCATGTATGTCAAAGAAATATATTATTGTAGTTTCTTGTTTTCGCATTATGATTTCAGTGTGCAATAAGTTCTCGATGAATCTTTTTTCCTGGTGAGATTTCTCTTGTAATAATCTTTCTCTGGTTGTTTTCACATTATGATCCTACTGTGATTTTTGCATCAGTGATCTCATTATTATGAACTGTGTGTTTGTTCTTTTACTGTTGACCAAGAAAGTAGTAATAAATGCTGCACAATATCTTTTTTCTCCTGATCAGAAGATGATATTTGGAGAGCTAAGCATCTAGCTGAGGAATTAGCTGCAGAAGCGAAACTAGATAGGAAAGCATTCCGGATTCGTAATATGGAAGTATGTTTCATTACACATTTGATCTGTTTCCTTATAAGGACCTAGTTTTTGTCATAATTTGATCTATTTACAGCTTTTCAAAACTTTTGAAGATATGGATCGGATTCACAAAGTCTCAAAAGCCACAATTGGGGTGTTAACTGAAGCTGAAGCTGATCAGCATTTTCAGTCGATTCTTGACTTACTGGGAACTGTCGAACAAGTTAAAACGGCTGAAGAACTCATCCTAGACAAAATCCTAGAGGCCTGTTTCTATTTCAACTTTACATATTCAATGACCAGTGACTCTTGCTATGAAAATTTGGTACTCTTTAGGTTCGATTCATGCTCACACATTCTAAACTGTATGCAGACATATGTAGGCCCGGTTTTTCCAGTAATTCTGATGCCACCAAAGGTACATAAGCATGATATCAGAATCCACGTGGACAAGGTGATAAATCTATGCTCTAGTGGAACAAAAACCAGGGTGTTCTATTTAATTATTTGGTTGTTGTTGTCCTTTTTGCTTGTATATATAGGTTGCACGTCTCGTTGGAGAAAATGGCAATAATGTCTTGGCAATTGAAGTAGTATCTGGTGCTTGGTTGCGGGTATGCTACATATTGACTTGTAACAAATAAACAATCGCAAATTTGGTTATTAAAAGTTGGTGTGAATGTTCAGGTTAATAATCAACCTCCTGCTGATGGTCCAAATTATGAAAGAATAGTGAACATATATGGTCCCAAGGCACATGTTATCAGGGCTGTTTCGTTAATTCACTCACAAGTCTATGAGGTGATAGTTTAGCTTAAGCTGTTTAAAAACTTGATTGGTTGTATATTAATTTTTGTTGTTTCAGCCTGGGGAATGTCTTGAAGCAGAAGATGAGTTGGCGATGTTGTTTGAAGAACTTACTTTTAGTGAGGTGATGGAGGGTATGGAATCTCGTATTCCTCAGATGGATGACCTTGTGTGAGCTGCTTTTGCTTCGGGTTCTGGTTCCAGTTCTGGTCAAACAGAAGGCGAAAAGGTGCAGCAGGATGTGGAAGTAGCTGAAGATAAAGATGAATCAAAAGGCAAAAAGAAGCACCAGGATGTGAAAGAAGTTGTTTCTGGTGAGCCCAAGGGGTCTGTTGACCAGCTTGATTAAGAAGTAGATGTTGCTCTCCAGTTACTAACTCTGGTGCCAAACTGTTGCTTACTATAGTTTTGTGAAATAAAATACAAACCAAACATCTCTAAGTGCCTAAATTTTCCTTGCTTTATAGATTTAGTACATACGACTTTTATGTGTTGGCTGCATGCTTGCTAATAGAAAACGAAAATGATACGCTAGAACATACATTTTGCCTCCTTTATTTTCGGTTGGGTTGTCAATACATGTAAACATTTTCTATAAAATACATTTTGCCTCCTTTGTTTTCGGTTGGGTTGTCAATACATGTAAACATTTTTTATAAAATACATCAAATTCCACATAACCCTTCTTTAATGACTGTACACCGAGTTTCCACATAACCCTTCTATTTACATACAGGTACACCGAGTTTTACAAACAGTCCCCAACATTTAATGTCACAATTGGAAGCATATTTAACATCAATGTGCTAGTTTTGGGTATATATATATATATATATATATATATATATATATATATATATATAAACTGTGTATCAAGCAGTTGGATAAGAAGCCATCATAGCAATTCCACATAACCCTTCTTTAGCTTCAACATCTCTCTGCATCCTAATGTATCCTTCTTCACCCCAAACCGTGCCCCATGAGTTCTTCACGAGCCAGTACTTGATGCCATCAGCGCTGATTCCATACCCAACAGCTGTAACCCCATGGTCCAGTTCAGTACCACAAGTTCCATTGAAAACACCACTCGAGTAAAACTGGAAGTCACCATCCCCGGCATCAATGGCAACAGAAACAGGCTGCATAGCCACAGCCTTCAACAGTGCCGCCTCGCTGTTGGCAGGTACATCCTCATGTCCCGTGATCTTGGCTGCAGCAACACCTTCTTTCTTTGCATTGCAAGTTCCATCCGCTGCTTCGTAAGGATATGCAGCCTCTGTGTTTATCCCTTTGTTTTTTACTATAAAATCAAACCCATCATCCATGTATCCGCCTTCACACCCTTGGTCTTCACCACTCCTGTCACAGTCCACAAGTTCTTGCTCAGAGAGTGAAATCAGTTTTCCCGTGGTGATTCCAGTAATTCCTTCGGTAGCAGCTATTGTCGAAAATGCCCAACAGCTTCCTATTGATTTTTAAACAAATAATGTTTAAAAAATATATATATAAACCATAGCAAAAAAGAAGTGTTTCTTATTTGGAAACCATGATGTGCTTACCGCATTGGCCTTGATCCTTGATCGGGGTAACGGCTCCTTTCTTCCTCCAATCAATGCTAGATGGAACCGCGGTCACATTTTCATACCTGAAGGGCGTGGTTTGACCAGATCTTGGTGTGGATGGGAACTTGAATCCGTTACGAGTAGCCTTAAACTCTTCATTTGTTTGGTCCGCAAACTCATTAACACTAAGCTTATAGGCGCGGTTGCCAGCATTGTTGAATGCTTCTATGTAGGCCACATTGTTCTTGAATATCTTGAAACGTGTTTCTTTCTCCAAATCATCTTTATATGCACGCCCGTAGCGTGCCATCCATTGTTCGTGCCTTTGTATCATGTTCTCTTCGTTTAGAGTTCGAGATGTGACTTCGCATGCCCACATCCCAAAAACAAGCAGTGCTGCTAGGATGATTGATGTATTGAACGACAAACGACCCATGACGTTATAAAGGATTAAGATTGTTTATAAGTTGGTAGATGTTGAGGTGCTCTCTAAGCTTGGAATCTGGTCTATAAATAGAGGATGGACATATTTATTATATATATGACTAAAGAAGTAGCTGACTACGTGATTGGCATGGCAGGGCAATATCTAATGAAATGCTACGTTCTGTCCAAAAAAAAATCTGAACCCTAATTTATTTTTTTCTTCCTTCTTGTTCATATGATTATTCTTTCATTGCAATATATTGCCAAAAATCGCCCAATTACTCTGGTTATGAAACTAGTTACTCTAATTTGAAACGATTAATTAAGAGTGATTGGTGTAACTATCTTTAGGGTGAATTAATATGATTGAATATATGTTCTGTGAATTTGTTAGCATTAATTTAATTAATTGGCTTCTAATTGGTGAATTAATATGATTGAATATACTAATGTGAGGCTAGCTTACTTGATAGAGATTTTTATCTTGTTTTGGGTTCAAAAAAAATAATCAATTAAACACGTTTAGCATTTCACAATTGAAAACAAAACAATAGTGTTGCGGACACAATGTGTAAAAGGCCTAATTATTAAATTGTAGGGTGATGTGGAAATCAAAAATAGATATGAGGCTTGTTCTTAGACTATAATGAGTGGATGGGCATGAAAGGGGGCATTAAGCGTCACATGGCAGGAGGCATGGTAAAAAAAACACGAGGTGGGAGGGGCGTGAAAATAACGTTTTAGAAAAAAAGAATATATTAAACAAGAATTAATCAAAACTAACCAAAATCCACCCAACAATTAAACGCCCCAACCCCACCACACCATTTGTCCTCCACACCAGTGAGATCTCTACCGCTCCATCACCACGCCACCTCCACACCACCTCACAGGGCGGTGTTACGGACGTGGAGGAGCTTCCCTATCACCGGTGACCAACCACTCATTGTGGTCTTATACTTAATTTTGGGCTGAAATCAATTCAAAATTATTGAAAAACTAAGTGGACCCGTTAAACTTGCAGCCCACAAAGTTAGAAGTAAATGGGCTCGTCAAGCATTTTCACTAGTTATACTTTACTTGCAATGAATATAAACATTTATATATCTTCATTTTTGTTGGTTTATGTCACTCCATAAACATATTATGTAATAATTCATTTCATATTATATACCATTAAATAGGTTTTATGTCACTACATAAAACATATTTTGTAATAATTCATTTCATATTATATACCATTAAATAATAATATGCTTGACATTTATTCAGATTGTACACATTAAAATTGAGTTTAAATGCGTACTTGCAAAAATTGCTTACCGTGGCCATTTGGGATCATATTTCAATAACAACGTTGTTGTATGTTGTGTCTTAAGCATAATGATCCAATTTAAAATCTCTTTACCTAGAGAAATTACAATAAAGAGTAAACTGCCATTTTGGTCCCTGTGGTTTGGTCAGTTTTGCCGCTTTAGTCCAAATCTCAAACTTATTACATCCAGGGCCCTGTGGTTTGGTTTTTATTGCCATTTTGGTCCAAATCTCAAATTTGACCAGATTCTCCTACTTAAACCCTACTATTTTGTCTTTATTCTCAGGGGCATTTTGGGCATTTTGTATTATAACTCAATTATGTATATCAAATACCTACAACAATTATATATATAATATATACCTACACAGACAACATCTCTCTCTCTCTCTCATCTTTCTCACACTCTCTCTCTTTCAGAACTACCACCACCACCCCCACATCATCCCCGCCACCACCATCGCCACTGTCGCCGCCAACACCACCGTAACCCAATCGCCGCCAACATCCAGATTACTGATTAGGGATCGAAACACAAAGATCTAACCCTAATTTCACATCTCCGATCCGAATTCCATCAATTTCACTCCAGATCTCCATCAACAATCGTCGATTCGGCATTCAGAGGTGATGAAACTGCTCCTTTCTTCGGATTCCTCGGTGCCTCTTTTGCACTCGTCTTCTGTAACGCCCCAAAATCTGAATGTTAATATTTGTCGTGTGTTCTTATGTGACACGTCATGAAATAAATAGCTAGGCTATTTAACCTAGTTAAAGGTATGGTCAAAAGTATTAAATGATGAAGGTAGTGTTAGTTATGTTTTAAAAACAAACCCGAGGGGCTAAAGTGGGAAAGATGAAAGTTAAGTTATTAAATAACTTATCACACACAAACACACACACACATGCGTGTGTTCGAGAAGGAGGAGGAGGCTCCCATGGAGCCTCAAACCCTAATTTCATCCTTTCACTCAAATTGAAAGGCAAGATGAAGCGTAAATCCATAACCGAGCATGGATTAATGATCACCATCACGAGGGGATCATAAGGTATGTCTTAAATCTAAGATTTGTGATCATGGGTGAAGTGGGTTATGTTCAAATCCGTGAGTTATTATGAAATTAATCATGTACAACGGTTAGAATCATCGTGTAGAACACGGGGTATGAATGGTTTGTGTTAATTTGATGTTTAGAGGTGAAACCCGTTAGTTGGGTAAAGATAATGACTAGAATCACCACCTATGTCAAAGTTTTGTTTAAAGATTGATGTATTATTGTGGGCGTGATGGATTCTTGTTAGTTAAATTGGAAGAAATGTGGTGATGATATGTTTAATGCTTATGTGTGAATGATATGTGTTGATTAGAAGTAGGATTTGTTGAGTTATGTATGAGCTTAGAAGATTTATGCATGAATTAGTTGTACGTTATGCTTAAAAGATGGTACACACATCAAGCGTATGATAAAATGTATATAGTGTTGTCCGTATGGTCAATTATGATGTTACGAGTATATGATGATAAGTCGATAGTTAAATATGGTTAATAATTGACTTCTGAAAGTCAACTAAGTATAAGTAACATGATTTGACTCGTTGTCGTAAAGGTAGGATTGTAGGAAGTCGTATGGTACATGTTATGTTGATATGCGTTATCCGTGATTACATGATGAATTACATGAATCAAATGTGAAATATGTGGTTGATATGATCGCTAACGTGTACAATTGTGTATACTAACGAGAATGTGATGGGTGACATGAAAGTATAGGAATCATGTCAAGACGGATTCAAGCGTGAAAGGCTAACGGGTCAAGAGGTGGCAAAGGATCGGATACGAGCACGGACGCATAAGGTAAGTGATTTCTGTAATCACTTCTTAGTACGATTAAGTAATAAAGTGTTTTAATTAAGTAAACATGACGTTTGAGGTCAAATACGTGTTAAAGTTCTTCGTCGTAAATGAGGGGATTAAAGTTGACCAAAATGCCCTTGATGGGTATTTTGCGGCAAACGATTTTAAAAGTAGCTTAGAAACAAGTTATTCGATAAGTGTAATGTTTTGGACAAGTATGGAAGTGAGGATTATGGTTTGGTTAGTCGTAGACCAATTGATGCGCGAATACCCTTAACGGGTCAAAAATAAGCTTATGAACGATAAGGTGTTAAGAGGATGCAGGACATCCAAGAATTTAGTAATTTATGATAGACGACACTGAAATTATTATGTTTATAAGGGGTTATGGTAAAATGAACAAGTTATGTTGATGTATGCATGAACGGGTCAAAAATGGTAAAAGGGTAATAAGCCGAAGAGTTAAAAGTCTGAAATTTCGTTAAGTCGGATGTTGGATTTTAGTTCCATTAGATGGAGAATTTAATTACGGACATGTAGGAAAAAGAATCGGGTAAAACGGATAAAAAATGAGAGAGTTATGCTTGTTTCCGTAAAAGCGGATCGTGCTGAAAATATGCAGCAATCAGCTGAAATGTTTCTGTCGTTTTTGGGGGGTCGCGTAGCGCGACGGCCCGTCGCGTCGCGCGACGGGTCATATTCCTCCGAAAACTGTTTTCGTGCCTCGTTTTGCCTTGGGAACTCGCTTAAACGCGTTTTAAGTTACGTACGACTAGTTTAACTTACGTTTTTATGAATTTAAGTGTATGAAAGCATGTATGTATCTACGTGGGAATGTTTATAAGTATGCGAGCAAGAATAAGCGGATATATGATGGTATGTATTAGAGTAGGCATGTATGAGTTTGGTATGATGCACGTAGGGTTGTATGTATGTAAATATGTATAATGTCATGAGTGTACTTAATGATGTTGGTATGTGTACATATAGATACGTATATAATGATGTAGATGTGTGTGTATATGTAAGTATGTATGTAGATTGTCATGTACGTGTGTGAGCATGTATGTAAGCAGGTATGTATGCATGTGTGTACGTATGTATATATATAGAGAGATAATATGTATGAAGTAGGGTATGTATGTAAGTCTTTCGGTATGAATAAGTGTTTACGATGTTTGTTCGTGTACCTGGAGTTATAAGTGTGATGCAGGAATGGCGAGGAAGTCTCACCACAGATCGTAAGACAGGATTAAAAAGCTGGGATGTAAAGAGTATAACGTAACGAGAAGTAACGAGAATAAACTTTGTATGTTTCAATTGCGTACTAATGTTATAAATTTATATGTGTGAATGCAGGTAGTACCAGATATGAGGATATCCAAGGATTGGAGATCGAGGATCGAGTCATTAGAGAGATTGTACGGGAACGTTGCTGTATATAATGTAGTAAACATAAGCTATGTTTTCAAATAGTAAATAAGAGAATGACGGATTTAGGAGGAAGAGCTATGTTAAAGTCAAATTTTAAATAAATTGAGGTATTTATAATGAAAGAAATTTTATGGTTCGTGTTTCCGCTGCGACTTTTGTCACGTACAAATTAGGGTCTTACAAGTTGGTATCAGAGCCCTGGTTTGAGGGAATCAAGTACGAGAAGGTAAGTACTTGAACTCAAACTTGTGTGCTCTGGAGATAAGAAACCCGTACAATCTAAGACTCGATCAAGATCCAAAGGTAAAGGCTAATGTAAGTATGAACTTATGTATACGTGTAAGAACATGACGGTTTGGTATGTGCAAGGTAAGCAGAAGTGTTGGAAGAGGATGATCTGTGAATGCGGTCTAAGATGAATATTAAGGCAGACAAAGAGGTAATAAGGCAAATTTGAATCCAGGTACGTAAATTCGATATGTGGGTATATGTAATAGTAAAACTCATTAAGGGAAGGAAAATTCTAAATGAAGGATAATGATAGTATAGTAATGAAGTACTGAAAATGATACACGCGCCGAAACCTAAGTCTACGGACGTAAGGTGACAATTACACGAAGGCACGAAACCATTATGTGGATTGTGTACCTGGCCAGTACACGAGAAACATATGACGTTCGTGAGGTCATGATAATTGTTACAGGTATGTCCGGTTGAGTTGGGTAGCAGGCGGGCGTGTGGGTGAAATGGGAAGTAAGACTCTCGGGAAATTGTGAGTACTATGTAAGAATGAAAAACATGCCTGGTAAGAATGAAGAATGTTGAATCCGTGGTTAAGTGCGGATCAACAAGATATGAATAATATGTCTGAATCCGTGAGACGGATTCAGGAAATGAAGGGTATGAATGCAATGTTTGAATCCGTGAGACGGATTCAGGGATGAAAGGCATGAATGATATGTTTGAATCCGTAAGACGGATTCAAGGATGAAGGGCATGGATGATATGTTTGAATCCGTAAGACGGATTCAAGGATGAAAGGTATGGATGATATGTTTGAATCCGTAAGAAGGATTCAAGGATGAAAGGCATGGATAAGGTGTTTGAATCCACGAGAAGGGTTCAAAATGCAGAAGTAATGAAAGGCATGAATGTAACGTTTGAATCTGTAAGGTGGATTCAATGAATAAGAAAGCATGAGTGATGCATCTGCATACGTGAGATAGATTTAAAAATATAAAAGGATGAAATTAATCCGTACAAGAGGATGCCGACAGTTTGACCATGATTGAGTCGAACGGGTCAAAGAAATAAGTATAAAGTAAAAGATGATAGTATAATAGATGAAGTTTGGTATGAGCTACGTGTTAGACGTGGTAGTAAATGACTCTTAGAAGTCAGAATGATGACGGGCTGTGACCCGAACCATAACTTAAGTAAGGGCTGGAATGGTAAGTTTGGTAAGAAATACCGAAATGATGTAATGAATGTTTTTGCATGTAAGCATGAATGGAAAGAAGTACGGACGTGTGCCTCAGTACTTATACAATGATTAAGAAATGTCAGTTAAGCTTTGAAGAGTCAAATGAAGGTTGACGAAATAAGTAGCTAGAATGAAAGAATTACATGTAAGAAATGGAATGTGTGATATGTTATAGCCTGGATGTAGGAAATTGTAGAAGGATTATAAGTGGGTAATCCCCTAGTATAATGAATGTTTAAATGAAATATGCTAATCGCTAATTTTGTTGATAAAAAAAAAAGTTAGAATTATTGATGTGATGGACCCAATCGTATTGGTGAAAGAATGTACACGAGCGGAAGCTCATTATAAGGATGAATGAAACCTGGTTTGTTAAGGCTAGCACTCGAGAAGAAGATGTTCGATCGGGGTTACGGATCGTCACTTGTGAAATGAAAGAGGTTAGTAAGATGTTTAACTTATGCTGGATAGATATAAACTAGTATGACACACATGTATATATGTAAATTAAGAAATGCATGAAGTGAAAGCAATAGTGATGTGAAATGGACAAAATGATTTAAAGGTAACGTAAAGGTATGTAGGGTACAAGTAGCTGTAGAAAAGTAGGAGGATGTTCACACTAAAGTTAAAGTACGTATATATGACCATGAAATGGTAGTTTTGTGTGGTAACAAAACAAGAACTAAATGTTAAATAATATATGAATAGAATGAAATCTTAAGAGATAAGATGAATCTGGTAGATCCGTTATGAACAGATCATATGAATGGATGAATGATTACAGATTGAGGAAGTATGTGTATTGACCCGTTGTTGACATGTTAAGGAAATGAAAATGATATGCGAAAGTATGATAAGGAAGGTATGGGATGGTTATGAAGAAGTCAATTATATGAATAGTTTATGAATTGAGAATGTATAGCTACTCATTACTATGATATATTAGTTAAAGTTAAACATATCTGAGTATATACAATTTCGATGCAAGATCGTATAGTTGATAAAAACATTATGAATGAGAAATAAACAAATGAGAATGTTAGTAATGGAATGTTGGAACGGTTTCAAGTAAGTAAGAAGGTATATGATGTATATGATATACGAATGTTAGAATGATGAATGAACAATTAGCTATGAAGGCTGCTAGGAATTTGCGTATTAGTGAAAGCGACACTAATAAGAACTCCGGAGCGGGTTCTTTAAGAAAGAAGATAGTCGTTGTGATGGGCTAGCCATAGAGAAGAATTAATTAGTGTTAAATAAGAGGTAAGAAAGGTTTCGGGGACGAAACCTCATTTAAGGGTGGTAGACTTGTAACGCCCCAAAATCTGAATGTTAATATTTGTCGTGTGTTCTTATGTGACACGTCATGAAATAAATAACTAGGCTATTTAACCTAGTTAAAGGTATGGTCAAAAGTATTAAATGATGAAGGTAGTGTTAGTTATGTTTTAAAAACAAACCCGAGGGGCTAAAGTGGGAAAGATGAAAGTTAAGTTATTAAATAACTTATCACACACAAACACACACACACACATGCGTGTGTTTGAGAAGGAGCAGGAGGCTCCCATGGAGCCTCAAACCCTAATTTCATCCTTTCACTCAAATTGAAAGGCAAGATGAAGCGTAAATCCATAACCGAGCATGGATTAATGATCACCATCACGAGGGGATCATAAGGTATGTCTTAAATCTAAGATTTGTGATCATGGGTGAAGTGGGTTATGTTCAAATCCGTGAGTTATTATGAAATTAATCATGTACAAGGGTTAGAATCATCGTGTAGAACACGGGGTATGAATGGTTTGTGTTAATTTGATGTTTAGAGGTGAAACCCGTTAGTTGGGTAAAGATAATGACTAGAATCACCACCTATGTCAAAGTTTTGTTTAAAGATTGATGTATTATTGTGGGCGTGATGGATTCTTGTTAGTTAAATTGGAAGAAATGTGGTGATGATATGTTTAATGCTTATGTGTGAATGATATGTGTTGATTAGAAGTAGGATTTGTTGAGTTATGTATGAGCTTAGAAGATTTATGCATGAATTAGTTGTACGTTATGCTTAAAAGATGGTACACACATCAAGCGTATGATAAAATGTATATAGTGTTGTCCGTATGGTCAATTATGATGTTACGAGTATATGATGATAAGTCGATAGTTAAATATGGTTAATAATTGACTTCTGAAAGTCAACTAAGTATAAGTAACATGATTTGACTCGTTGTCGTAAAGGTAGGATTGTAGGAAGTCGTATGGTACATGTTATGTTGATATGCGTTATCCGTGATTACATGATGAATTACATGAATCAAATGTGAAATATGTGGTTGATATGATCGCTAACGTGTACAATTGTGTATACTAACGAGAATGTGATGGGTGACATGAAAGTATAGGAATCATGTCAAGACGGATTCAAGCGTGAAAGGCTAACGGGTCAAGAGGTGGCAAAGGATCGGATACGAGCACGGACGCATAAGGTAAGTGATTTCTGTAATCACTTCTTAGTACGATTAAGTAATAAAGTGTTTTAATTAAGTAAACATGACGTTTGAGGTCAAATACGTGTTAAAGTTCTTCGTCGTAAATGAGGGGATTAAAGTTGACCAAAATGCCCTTGATGGGTATTTTGCGGCAAACGATTTTAAAAGTAGCTTAGAAACAAGTTATTCGATAAGTGTAATGTTTTGGACAAGTATGGAAGTGAGGATTATGGTTTGGTTAGTCGTAGACCAATTGATGCGCGAATACCCTTAACGGGTCAAAAATAAGCTTATGAACGATAAGGTGTTAAGAGGATGCAAGACATCCAAGAATTTAGTAATTTATGATAGACGACACTGAAATTATTATGTTTATAAGGGGTTATGGTAAAATGAACAAGTTATGTTGATGTATGCATGAACGGGTCAAAAATGGTAAAAGGGTAATAAGCCGAAGAGTTAAAAGTCTGAAATTTCGTTAAGTCGGATGTTGGATTTTAGTTCCATTAGATGGAGAATTTAATTACGGACATGTAGGAAAAAGAATCGGGTAAAACGGATAAAAAATGAGAGAGTTATGCTTGTTTCCGTAAAAGCGGATCGTGCTGAAAATATGCAGCAATCAGCTGAAATGTTTCTGTCGTTTTTGGGGGGTCGCGTAGCGCGACGGCCCGTCGCGTCGCGCGACGGGTCATATTCCTCCGAAAACTGTTTTCGTGCCTCGTTTTGCCTTGGGAACTCGCTTAAACGCGTTTTAAGTTACGTACGACTAGTTTAACTTACGTTTTTATGAATTTAAGTGTATGAAAGCATGTATGTATCTACGTGGGAATGCTTATAAGTATGCGAGCAAGAATAAGCGGATATATGATGGTATGTATGAGAGTAGGCATGTATGAGTTTGGTATGATGCACGTAGGGTTGTATGTATGTAAATATGTATAATGTCATGAGTGTACTTAATGATGTTGGTATGTGTACATATAGATACGTATATAATGATGTAGATGTGTGTGTATATGTAAGTATGTATGTAGATTGTCATGTACGTGTGTGAGCATGTATGTAAGCAGGTATGTATGCATGTGTGTATGTATGTATATATATATATAGAGATAATATGTATGAAGTAGGGTATGTATGTAAGTCTTTCGGTATGAATAAGTGTTTACGATGTTTGTTCGTGTACCTGGAGTTATAAGTGTGATGCAGGAATGGCGAGGAAGTCTCACCACAGATCGTAAGACAGGATTAAAAAGCTGGGATGTAAAGAGTATAACGTAACGAGAAGTAACGAGAATAAACTTTGTATGTTTCTATTGCGTACTAATGTTATAAATTTATATGTGTGAATGCAGGTAGTACCAGATATGAGGATATCCAAGGATTGGAGATCGAGGATCGAGTCATTAGAGAGATTGTACGGGAACGTTGCTGTATATAATGTAGTAAACATAAGCTATGTTTTCAAATAGTAAATAAGAGAATGACGGATTTAGGAGGAAGAGCTATGTTAAAGTCAAATTTTAAATAAATTGAGGTATTTATAATGAAAGAAATTTTATGGTTCGTGTTTCCGCTGCGAATTTTGTCACGTACAAATTAGGGTCTTACATCTTCTCAACCCATTTCTTGTTTAGTGGTGGTGGGGGTGGTGGTGGTGTGGTGGTGGTAGTTCAGAGAGAGGGAGAGAGCAGAGTGAGAGATGGTTGTGACACTTGGTGGGCTAGGAGGAGGGTTTTGAGGGTTTATTGCCGGTGGCGGTGGTAGGGATGATACGGTGGTGGGGGTGGTGGTGGTGTGGTGGTAGTTCAGAGAAAGAGAGCAGAGATGTCTGTATGGTGACAGAGAGAGAGAGAGAGTTATTACGGTGGTGGTGGTGGGGATGATGCGGTGGTGGGGGTGGTGGTGGTAGGTCAAAGAGAGGGAGAGAGCAGAGTGAGAGACTGCAGCGGTGGTGAGGTCCGGCGGCAGAAAGGGAGAGAGCAGAGTGAGAGACTGCAGCGGTGGTGAGGTCCGGCGGCAGAAAGGGATGTGTGCTGAAGACGTGTTGGCGGTGGTGGTGGTCTCAGGGGAAGGAGAAGGAGGTGGCGGTGGTGGTGGTGCTTGTGGCGGCAGAGAGGAGAGAAGGAGAGAGAGTGGTGATGGTGAGAAGGGGGAGGAAGTGTGGCGCTGGTGGTGGTGCTTCTTGTTGTTGTTGTTTTGGCAGTGACATTGTTGTTGTTGTTCTGGAAGTGGCATTATTATTTATTGCTAAAAATAATAATCCTTCACATATGGCGGTGGTGTTAATGGCGGTTAATGCCCCATGGTCCGGAATCATCCTTCACATATGGCGGTGGTGTTCGAGAAAGAGGAGAGAGAGAGAGAGAGAGAGAGAGTGCAGAGAAAGGGGTGTTTGGGATTTATAATCAGAGTTTAGGGGGTGTTTGGGATTTATAATCAGTTTAGGGGGTGTTTGGATTAATAATCATTTACAATAAAACCAAAATGACAAAAATACCCCTGGATATAAGGACAAAACAGGGGGTTGAATTTGGGAATTCTGGTCAAATTTGAGATTTTGACCAAAATGGCAATAAAAACCAAACCACAGGGCCTTGGATGTAATAAGTTTGAGATTTGGACTAAAGTGGCAAAACTGGCCAAACCACAGGGACCAAAATGGCAGTTTACTCTACAATAAAAGATAACTATGAGCTAACAAACTAGCTATACTAATTATCTCTAAACAGAAGATAATAACTATAGTGTTAGGTTCATTTGTGAACAACCCATTCGATTGTGCATACCCGTGAACTAATCCTAACTATTGGTTATCAATACACAAGTGTAAATCAATGGTCAGGATTTGATGATGAAAATACACTAGTGTATTTTACGATTTAATGATGTAAATCAATGGTCAGGATTTGTTCACTCAGTTTATAAATACACTAATGTTCACTCTAGAACCTCACCCAATAACTATATGTATAAAAACACCATGTAAAATAAGTTTTTTTTGTATAAAAAGTGTAAGAAGATTAGAAATTGTAAAACACCTTCAAAACATAAAACACCATAACACGTTGACATAATATTCAAAAGGAATATTGGATTTTAATAATCCCAACTATTCGCCGTTGGCCATCAACAGTCCCAACTTAAAAAATAACCACTGACAGTCCCAACTATTGACATATTGGCCACCAATGGACCCTGACTAACATAATCCTAACGCCGTTAGTCTCCTGTCGTCGGAAAACCGTTTTTGTCCGGAAAATGGTTTCTAGAGGTCCGATCTAAGGTTATAGGAGGTTTGGGACGAAAATGTTGAGTTTTCCGGCCAAAAAGTTGAGTTTTCTGGCGAAAAAGAAGATTTCCGGCGAAAAGGAGTTTTTCGGCGACTTTACTAATTGGGGCTTTTACTAGAAAAAGGTTCCCAAAGGTCCATAATAAGGTTACAAAGAGGTTCGGGATAAAAACGTTGAGTTTTCCGGCCAAAAATGAGTTTTCCGGCCAAAAAACGTTTTTCCGGCGATCGGAGACTAACGGCGTTAGGGTTCTGTTAGTTAGGGTCCATTGGAGGCCAATATGTTGAAAGTTAGGACTACCTGTTGTTATTTTTAGACCGTGGGGTATGGTGGGGCGTGGGTTGGGGGAATGGTGCGACACGTGTACTATGGGACACCCATGACCAAAAGCTAATTTCAAAGGGGTATGGTGGGGCGTGGGTTGGGTGGCGTGGAAAAAAAGTCAATTTCAAAGGGTTAGTGCTCTTGGCCAATGAGGTTCCGCCATGTCATGTGGTAGCCCCGCCCCACGCCCGGCCTTAAACTCCCGCCCAAGGGGCCACGCCCAAACCCAAGCCTACCCGGGGTTGTGACTTGGGCGTTTCTCTCCAAACCACGCCCCAACCCCCGCTCCATACCCCATAGTCTTAAAGTTGGGACTGTTGGAGGCCAACGACGAATAGTTGAGAAATCTAATATTCCTATTCAAAACATAGTAAATATGTCAAAATTCTCTTTTTACATGTTGACGTCATGTTAATTCCAATTTTATTCGCATCTTTACAAATTAATCATAGTACATTTTTTTATATAATTAGTTTCAATTTCTCAAATTCTAATTTAAAAATTATATATTAGAGTTCCTTCATCCTTTAGATTAACAGAAAATAAAAAAAGAAAAGAATATTCTGGCAATTTAACACCGACTCCATCTTAAGAAAACACACAGGGACTAAAGATAAAAGAGTTGTATCTTAAAGGGCTTAAATGTAAGTTATTCAGTTAGTTGACAACAGAATTTCCCCCCTTTTATTCTTTTGAGTCGAAACCAACAAACCACTTCACCATTTTCAAACCTGCAAATCTCAATTCTCTCTGAAGAAGATGGAGCCAAATCCACAGTTCGACAAATACGAGAAGGCTAAAATCGAAGATCCGAATCTGAGATTGCCTAAAGCTATGCTCAAACCTAATGCTGATCTGTCTACTGGTGAACTTTGCTATATGAAAATCTTCGGTAAATTCAACACTCATCCGCCATTTTTGTGTTTATAGCTTTACTGAAGCTTAACACTGCTATATAGATGCTTGTTTGATTCTCCTATGGCAAACTTAGTTTCTAATTCGAGAGATCTCTTGTTGTGCTCTGTTTTTCCTGAAATCATCATGAATTTAGGTTTTATAAAGATCTTATATGTTATATGTATAGATTTCGTGATTGATCAGATCTACTTGATTGATTTTGTCACCGAAAAGTTTTAATCAACGTATATTTCTGTTATATGCAGATCTTAGTAATCTGATTTATCTTATCTTATCTGCTTGTTGCATTATGTCTCCAAAAAATTGTAATAAACTTTTCTCATACAATATTAGTGTGTAATATATACATGTATAGAGTCAGTTAGGCGATTGTGCATGTTAGATACCTGATGATAATAATTTGTATGAGATTGCAGTGATACAGATCTTAGTAATCTGATTTATGTTATCTGCTTGTTGCATTTTGTCTCCAAAAAACTGTAATAAACTTTTCTCATACAATATTAGTGTGTAATATATACATGTATAGAGTCAGTTAGGCGATTGTGCATGTTAGATACCTGATTTATATGAGATTGCAGTGATACAGTTGAGAGCACATTACTTGTTCACATTTGTAATGTTGCAAAAAAGTTCAGACACTAAAATTGTTGACAGGACAGGAACAAACCCTAGGTACTCCTAATGTGTAAAAACATGTGCATCTTGTGTGTTTGAGGTCACATGTCGAACAGATTTACTTGTTATCGTATTTTTAACCTCTCAGTCGCTGTAGTTCTTTGATGGATGTTTTTTCAAGTGAGATTTCTCAGACATGTTCTCCTATTTCTGGTTGATTAAATCTGGATTTTACTGTGATTTTTGCATCAGTAATCTCATTCTTGTGAACTATGTGTTTATTTCTATTTTTTTTTGTTGTTGACCAAGAAAGTAGTAATAAATGCTGCTCAATGTTGTTCATATAAGATCATTGCAAGTAATAGCCTGAAGAATGTTAATTGTGATTGTAAGGTTTAATTGCAATATGAGCACATCATCACAGTATTTTTTTTTTCTCCTAATCAGAAGATGATCTCAAGAAAACTAAGCATCTAGCTGAGGAAATTGCTGCAGGAGCAAAACTTGATAGGAAAGTATACCGGATTCGTAATATGGAAGTATGTTTCATCGCACATTTGATCTGTTTTTTTCCTTGTTTTTATGATAATTTCATCTTTTCACAGATTTTGAAAGCTATTGGAGATGCCTTTGAAGATATGCATCAAATTCACAAAGCCTCAAAAGCCACAATTGGGCTGTTAGTTGATTCTGAGTCTAATCTGCATCGTCATTCGTTTATTGACTTAGTGGGCACTGTCGAACAAGTTAAAACAGCAGAAGAACTCATCCTAGACAAAATCCTAAAGGCCGGTTTCTATTTCAAATTTACATATTTGTTGACCAGTGACTCTTGCTATGAAAATATGGTACTCTTTAGGTTCGTTTCATGCTCACACGTTCTAAACTATATGCAGACATATCAAGGCCCGGTTTTTCCAGTAATTCTGATGCCACCAACTGTATATGGGCATGAAATCAGACTTCACGTGGACAAGGTGATAAATCTACACTTTAGTGGAACAAAAACCAAGGTCTGCTATTTAACTATTTGGTGGTTGTTGTTGTCCTTTGTGCTTGTTTATAGGTTGCGCGTCTCCTTGGAGAAAATGGCAGCAATGCCTTGGCAATTGAAGTAGTATCTGGTGCTTGGTTGCAGGTCTGTTAGTTTACTAGGACATATTGACTTCTAATAAATAAACAAGTCCAAATTTGATTATTTAAATAGGTGTGAATGTTTAGGTTGATGATCAACCTCCTGCTGGTGGTCCAAAACATGAGAGAAGAGTAAACGTATATGGTCCCAAGGCACATGTTTTCAAGGCTGTTTCGTTAATTCACTCACAAGTCTACGAGGTGATAGTTTAGCTTAAGTTGTTTAAAAACTTGATTGGTTTGTTGGTTGTTTATTGGTTTTTGTTGTTTCAGGCTGGGGAATGTCTTGAAGCAGAGGATGAGTTGGAGATGTTGTTTAAAGAACTCAGTTTTGACGAGATGGTGGCGGGGATGAAATCTCGTAATCCTCAAATGGCTGATTTTGTGGGAGCTGCTTCTGCTTCTGCTTCGGGTTCTGGTTCCAGTTCTGGTCAAACAGAAAAAGAAAAGGAGCAACATGTTGAAGATGCTAAAGATAAAGATAAATCAGAAGGTGAAAAGCTGCAGCAGGATGAGGAGGATGTCAAAGTAGCTGAAGATAAAGATGAATCGAAAGGCATAGCGAAGCAGCAGCATGAGGAGGATGTTAAAGAAGCTGTTTCTGGCAAAGCATCTGAGACCAAGGCATCTGTTGAGCAGCTTGATTAAGAAGTAGATGTTGCTCTCCCGTTACTGATTGATACACACTCGGGTTCCAAAATTTTTCTTACTATAGTTGCGTTCAATAATATACAAACCAGACGCCCTCTAAGTGCAATACCATAGATTCAGTACATGACATTTGACATTTATGTTTTAGTTGCATGCCTGCTATTTGCTAATAGCAAACGAAAATGATTCGAAAGGGCATACTTTTGGGTTGGGTAAAAGAAGAGTCGCTCTTTCCATTATAGGAGTGCTTATTGGTGATATATTATATGGTGATTCATTACCTTCACAAATAATAATGAAAAGACTTTGAACTATTCTATACTGGTTTTTGGGAAGATGTTTTTGTTAAATTATAAAGTAAACTTAGGTTCATTTAATTTATGTACATATGTAGTAGGATTGAACAGATTTAGATTAGGTATAATTATCTACAAAACTGGTCACAAGGCAGAAACCAAAAGTCAAACTTCATAAAATCAAACGGATAGCATGTAATCGATGGCTGTTGACGGTTTCTGTTACACCAAATGACTTGGTGTAATCTCCTTGTTCGCGCTGGTTCACATACTATAGATAGGCTCGAAATTGTAAAATTTCGTGGGTCAATTTCATGAGTTTAAATTGTCTGCTTTGACTTTTCTCTGCAGACCAGGATCTGTGTCCTTGATCCCATTTCATGTTGATAATCTAACATATATGAATGATTAATCCGTGTTCGATTGTTCTTAATTGCCAACAGCTTTCCACATTGTCTTGGAGCTCATGAAAGGCACTTGTAGGTTTTAATTTTTAAGTCCTATAACAAATGTTTGATAAGAAAAATTATGTCAAATTTGATATTTTTAACATTATAGCAGCTATAATGGGTATAGAGGATGTAGGGAAAGGGCTGGTTCCAGATGCCTCGGGTTTTTTTTACCTTTCAGTCAAGTATCAGTGTCTTTCAATTCAGCCTTTTAAGGAGAGATCTTAGAAGTTGTGGTTACCATGGTTAATAAGGTTATATGCTTGATCTAGAGTGTTTTTGATGTAGACAGAGTCAATGCATGTTGTAAAATAATCAGTTTTTTTGACAAAATTTGTAGATAGGTTTCTTTGCTGACCCCGGGCCTGTTCAAATATTGTGCCAAACCAAGTGAGTTAACACATGGCTGATCCAATTGCGGTTTTTTCAGGTTAAAAAAGCGCCAATGGCCAATTTAAGAATTAAGCCCAACACCGGTGCCTATACCCAGGGGCGGATCTACCCTTCAAGTAGGGGTAACCTCCGTTACCCCTTGACACTCCGATGGTAGTGTAAATTTTGGAAAAAAATTTAATGTTTTTTTCGATTTCGTTACTCCTTTTCTTTGAAACGTTGCCCCTATAATAATTTTCTAGATCCGCCACTGCATACCCTATGGTGTTTTATATGTCCATATGACATCTTTTGACCAGGTACTTTTATGTAATCATTTGTAACGAACTAACGGTCAATCAAATGATTATGCTTTTAGAGATTTGGTCAAATAGGTATTGAAATAAAAACGTGTAGTCAAAATGAAAATTCCTATAATTTTTCCGTATTTTGTGATTGTAAATAGTAAACTCGATTAAAATTATAAGTATTATAAATTTTTTCTGACAGAGATTTGTTCCTCCTTTTAGTTGATACCCAATGACATGGAGTTTCGGTCGGGAGAAAATGAGAAATGCCTAATTACGCAACTTAAGATGGATCCGTATGAATCAATGATTTACGCCTTTCATGTTGTAATTGCATGTATATATGATATGATCCTTCTTTTGGACATTTTCGGGTGAATATTCAAAAGGCTAGTGACATTAGTCTAAATTCGTATATCATAGATCATGGGGCGATATTATAGCTAGCAACTAAAGTGGGTTGTGCATTGCACTATATTTTATGTGGTTTTCCATAAGTCTTCCATTTGTCATGTTGTATGATTTTATTTAAAAATTAAGAATTTCGTGTTATTTTGTTTTCTACCTTAATTTGTGAGGGAATGCCGACCAGCTTCACCAACTAGTAGCATGTTTTGTTTTTTATATAGAGGTTAAAGTTTTATATCATGTTTTGTGAATTTTAATTTTGAAAGCATGATTGCATGAATCATGACTTTAAGAATATTTTACGTAAAGTTATATTTATACAAAATAAAATGCGTACTAAAAGTAAGAAGCATTTTGTACCATTGATTTAACTCTTTTAACGATTAAGATTAAGGGTGTGAAAATATCGTAAATAAATAGGAAGTTACAATTTTTTATTTTTATTTTTTTGAAACTGTACTATTGGTATATAACTAGTAATAAGGTGTGCGGGCATTGCGGCACGAGTACATCACAAACATCAAATGGATTAGTCCAAGCATTATGTAATACGTCAGTCATAGGAAAACGCGTGTTTTGACGTATCCGATATAACTCAATGTGACCTATATAAGCATTGCGGTTAGAACAAAAAGTAAAGTAAATCGGATTTGTATCATACAAAGGAAACGGTATAAAAGAAACGAAATCGAAACCTAAGCACTACACCACCCTTACATTTGTATCAGGACTTAGCGGCGTCAAAATGTACAGTAACACGTACGTCAAAACGTAGACCAACTGAAATCATACATAAAAATAAGCATGAAAACGTATTATATTTGACCCGACTTGTTACCGGAAAAAAATTATGTCGAAATGTGAATTTATACCGTTTACATCGAAACGTGAATTTATACCGACACCTAAAATAAAAATAAGCACATGAGAAAATAATGTTTTTTTTATTTACTTGCTGAAAATGTATATAAAAATAAGCATGAAAACATATTATATTTTATCCAACTCATTTTCGGAAGACCATTTATGTCGAACGCCGAAACGTGAATTTATATTGTTTATGTCGAAACGTGGATTTATACAGACATGCCCATAAAAATAAGCATGTGAGTAAATTGGTTTTTTAAGTTAGAGAATGAATATAAGGTGCTCGCGCATTATGGCAGGACACCTTTTATACTACGTTTTTAAGGGTACGTCAGCGTTCGTTAAGCGACATTAACGTGTTTAAGCACATGAAGGAAACATATAAAAATATGGTGGTTAAACGAAATGTATAAAGTTGTGACGTATCAGCTACTTGCTTCGACTAATTATAACGACACGTAAAAGTGAAAAGTTATAAACTTAAGGAGAAGATGTGTCAATATATAAAGGTTTAGAATATGTTAACAAAAGTAGAAGGGCCAAAAAGTAAAAATATCACATAGTAAATAGGGCCATAAGAGAAATTTCACCGACATTCTCTTGTAAGTTGTATAATAATAACACACATTTATATAAGTATTGCATAACACGTGGTGCATAAGAATATACTCACTCGAATACCTCATCGGAAAAACGATTTAGTACATGAACCACCATATGTGTATGTATGTGTGACCAAAGGGCTTGTAGTTTAGCAGTATTAAGGTGTTGTTCTCATATTGATTGAAGGTTCAATCTAATGATAGACAAGAGTTGTAGATTGGTGTGTGAGATTGCGATTCCAAAGAAAGTGTGTATATGTATGTTGTATGTATAGGTTAAGGATCAAATAGGGTTTTCGTGAAAAATACGTATAACTGCAAGAATAAGTAATAACTAATCCTTTTAATTAAATCAATGACTAATCAATATTTGTTCCTTCCCTAATCCATGCTCCTCAGTTATTTAAGGGGCATTTTTGTCATATAAAGGTTTATACGTGGAATTTATAATGGATGTTAATATTCACACACCCCTCTCCTCTATCTCTCTCTATATATACATAGATACATATAGTGAGAGATATAGTGAAAAAGATGTGGAAATAAGATTTTGGAGGTGAAGACTCAAAAACCAGTTGGTACGACCTGGTCAGAGTGAAGCTTCAGATGACCTAGCAATGAACCTGCAAGATCACAAGAGAACAAGCACACCGTTAGCCTCGTCACAGGGAGGGGGGCCTCTCTGTGACCAAGCTCGGGCGTGAGAATAAGTATTTGTGAGGAGGAAATAGGTCAGGGAGAGAGAGAGAGGAGTTAGAGAGAGAAAGTAGCGATTACCCCTTTTTGGAGGTCCAAGTATGGTATTTATAGTCTTTGGGTGTGCTGACGTGGAGAGTTAGTTGAGACCGGACCAGTCGCTGTCATGGCAGTTATGGGAGTGGGACCCAGTTAGTTACGCCGCACCGGGGCGTCTAAACGGTTCGTCTTATAGTACGTGATTCGGTCCGACTGTAATGTGCCATGATTCGGTCCGGTCAAGGACGTATCCTCATCAAGTCCCCCTAGTTCGTGGTGTTTCTTAGATAACAGCTTCGAACTATGACGTCTAAACGTTGCCTGATTTGTCGCTTTTGCTAATTTTTGAATTTTAAATTTCATGGCGGTGACCTTGGTTAAGTAACCGTCAGTCATTTTAAATTTTTCGCCTGATGTGACGGTTGATATGCGTCAGCTGTCGTGACGTGTCATCATCTGATTGGTGCTCTAAGTCGGTTTCCATTCCCCATAAAAAGGAAAAGATAAATTTCCGATTTTACTTTTCATCTTTTCACTTTTCATCTTCTCCATCTTCTTCTCTCCTTCTTTTCTGAAAATAGGCGATCTACAAAACAGGTTAGTTTCTTCCTTGTTTAATGGCGAAAAACAACTTGTCCGCTTGTTTCAACGTTCTGAATAGAAACGGTTTAGCTTGGTATGTTGAGAGGTATGCAATACCTGCATCTTTGCACCCTGTTCTCCCCGAAAAAGATACACCAATTTATCCGTTTCCTCCGGGGAAGATAGGGGTTTACACCCGTTTGTTCGATTACTGTAACTATCGTCTTCCTTTGACGAAGTTCTTGATCGGAGTTCTTACGTTTCACGAGGTTCACATTTCTCAAATGAACCCCTTTGGCCTTGCCAAGGTGTGTCATTTTGAGTTGGCTTGTCGTGGTTTGGGGTCCGAACCGGACTTGGATGTGTTCCGGGCTTTTTACAAGCTGAATCGGTCCGGCAACTGGTACACTTTCGAGGTCAGGGATAAGAATTCCTGCTGCTATACATGGATTACCACTAGTATAAAGGACTGGAAAGAACGATTTTTCTATGTTGATGATCGGTGCGTTCCGGAGTTTATGGTATGGAGGACGAAAAAGATGAAATTCCCACCTCCTCTTCCTGAAGAGTTTGAGTTTGATAAGGACTTATACGCAAACCTGATTAAGGAAGCAGGCCGCATACAAAGTTATCCGGAACACATTCTCGTCATGGGGCGGATCAGCACGATTTGGGCCGAACCGGAGTGGTATCCTACCCTTAAGTGGAACGGAGAGGGTTAGTCATGCCCTTTACTTTTGGCACGGTGCTCGTCGTGTCACTTGTATAACCATTTTATTTTTATTTTTATTTTTATTCCTTCCTTTATTATACCGGACTTTGGATACTACTTGTTTTTTTTTTTTTTTTTTTTTACAGCTATGGGTTTGCGAGAAGCTTTAAGGTTGAAATCCTTTGACTCTAAGGAGCTTGAGATCCGAGCCACAAGGACACCGAAAAGTGACCCTCCGTATCTAAACGTGGTGCAGGAGAACCTTTATCAAATCCGAGAGCCGGAAGCTCCAGACGTTCATGGAGGGTCAGCTGGGCAGGGAGGTTCGGGCTCGAATCCTGCGGTGCAGACAACTAATATTGTTCCGGTTCAAACGGTGATGGTGACCGGTGGTGATAAGGGTAAAGGTAAAGAAACTGGTTCGGTCGAGTCGAAAGGATCTGGTTCCAAGTTTGTGATTGATGACGAAGGTGTTCATCTGTCTGTAGGAGATGAAGAAGAACGTGTTGAGAATCTAAAAGAGGGTGGTGATGACGACGTGGAAGAGGAGGACGAAGAGGAGCAGCCTCAGATTAACTTGAAGAGAAAAAGGGGTCCGTCTAAGTCTGGTCCGAAATCTAAGCAAAAGAAGACGAAGATGGGCCTTAAGACTATTACCCTAGATGACGACGATGACCAAGTCACCGAATTTTCCGCCGCTGGAGGCGTGTTGGCGAATTTAGATGCTCATATTCATGGGGGTCGCACCCCAAGGGACCGTCCATTTAACATTCCAACAAGCCCATTATCCTTTGGGGGAGGTGCCACCAAGGTTGTTGCTGATGTTCACACATCCGACCCCAAGAAGATCGAACCTTCTCCTTCGGGTAAGTTTACCACGGGGGTCGCTTCTAATGTGTCGAGGCCGAGCCCCAAACCTGCTGATGGTGGGGACAGTGCCTCTTCGTCCCCTTTGTGGTTTAATACTGAAGCTGTTTTCTTATCGCGGGAGTTAGGTTCGGGTGGCATTGAAGATATGGATTCGGCTCGAGCGTTGGAAAAGTATGTTCCAGACTGGTCATTGACGAACAAGGATCGGAGAGTGGATGCTCTGTCGGCGAAGATGGCATTGTTTCATTTGGGAACTCCTGCTGAACACTCTTACTACCGAAAGATGAGTGGCCCGGAGCTTGGGAATGCCCTTATGATAAATCAAGCTCAATCTAACTCGTTGGTGGTGGAGACGTATAAACGCTGGGTCGATTCGGAATCAACCTGCACCAAGCTCCGACGTGAAATTACCAATTTGAAAAAAGAAGACAATGTTCGGTCGAAGACCAAGCAGGAACTGAGCTCTCTTCGGGCTCAAGTTGATCGTTTAAAAGAGCAAAACTCAGAGGCGAAAGAGGTTAATAAATCAACCCAAGCTTCAGTTGCGGCCGCTTATGAGGCTCGAGACAAGGCTCTTCAAGATTTAGAAATTTTCAAGTCAAAAGTTACTGTCCTGGAGAAAAAATTGTCTGATGCGGAGAAGCACCATGCGGCCGAGCTGAAGGAGATGCATACGTCTCATGATCAACTTCTGGCCGATTATCATCGCCTAACTGATGGTACGTTCATAACCTTTTACCTTTTATTGCTTCCCCTTCTTGCTTATTGAAACTTATTTCTCTACAGCTAAGGACGAGCTGGAGAGAGCCCGTGACAGAGAATTCGAGGCGCATAAAACAACCATTGATGAGGCGAGAGGGATGCTAATGCGATGCGAGCGTGATATGATCGAATCGTATGCCCAATTGTCGGAGCTTAAACTTACCAAACAATGGTTCTTGACAGATGGGATCGCATGGGTTGTCAAGTTGGTGCATCAAAGCCCGGAGTTGGAGAAAGTTGTTGCAGATTTGGTGAACAGTGTTAATGCGGTTGGAGCGAATGAAGGCATTAAGTATGGTTTTGAGGCTGCAAAGGGCTCCGCTCAATCCTTTGAGGAAGTTCCGGGGTATGATGCGGATGCTCAAGATAAATTAGATGCTGCGGTGAAGGCTTTTGAAGAGTTTAACATCTCCGTTCTTGATAAGGTTGCTGATTTGGTAGACGAACCTTTGTCCGTTATCAAGCAGCAAAGCGAACTTCCCATAGTGAGAGAAGAGTTCGAAGCTTGAAACTTGCTTATATGACTTTTAGTTCTTATTTGCTATCATAGCCGCACGACTTCTAACGTCTATATTTTTTTTGGCATGTAACTAGTACAATTTTTGTTTGCAAGTATTTTAGCTACCGTGTTTTGTATGGAATCGAACCTTATCATTGGTTATTCGATCCTGGCCACTTAGCTTTCAGTTTGCGTCCAAACTTACTTGCTCGACTAGGATTTTGGTTCGGTCATCTCTGGTGACCGGAACATAACTTAGAAATTCTTTGATTTCTTTTATATAATCGAATTGTTTATAGTCGGAACGTCTTAGTACGGACCGCTTTGCTTAATAGATTTAGTTATTTTTTGAACTATTTAAGCCTTCTCGATCGGCGCGAGGCATGGGTCGAGGCCCGTTTGTGCACGTTTATGGTGTTGTTCGAACTTGTACGCATGCTAAACTTATACTTATAAAAGTACAGATCGCTTTATTGATTTACTCATAATAATCCCAGGGAAAAACCCTCCTGGTTACAAAAGGAAATAGAAACTTGCCGGGGCATTACCCTCCCGACTTGTACATGGAAATTGGAAATAAAGAACAAATACAAGCGATCTTTTTAGCCGTGGCAGGCTATTCACATGAAACACTTTTTTAAATGTACCCCGTTCCACGTCCGGGGCACTGGAGTTCCGTCAATCTTCTCTAACACGTACGAGCCCTTATCGCTCGCCTCTTTGACCCGATACGGTCCCTCCCACTTTGGGGTTAGCTTGCCGGGAGCTACGATACGGCTCGCATCATTGTTCCGGAGCACGTAGTCTCCGACCTTGAACTTGTATAGTTTGGCCCGGGCGTTATAATATTTTTCAATCTTCTTCTTGTATCGGGCTTCCTTGATCGCCGCGATGTTCCGGCGCTCTTCTAACAAGTCAAGGTTGGACCGGAGTTCAAGCTCATTTTCTTCCCAATTCTTGCATCGCTGGTTTGGGAGTCCGATCTCGGCGGGAATCACTGCCTCGGTACCGTAAGTTAGACTAAACGGTGTTTCTCCGTTGCTAGTTTTGTGCAGTGTTCGGTGCGCCCATAAAACGTTCGGCAACTCATCCGCCCAGCCTTTTCCTTCATAACCAAGCCTCCTTTTGATCCCATCAACGATTCGCCGATTAACCTGCTCCACCTGCCCGTTACCCTGAGGGTGGGCTACCGAAGAAAAGACTTGGTTAATTTTTAGATTTTCACACCAACGCTTGAATGGGTTTTCAGCGAATTGCTTTGCATTATCGCTTATGATGTAGAGCGGAAGACCGAATCGGCATACTATTTGTTCCCAAAAGAACCGTGTTACATTGTAACCGGAGATGACTGTAAACGGCCGAGCTTCCACCCATTTCGTGAAATAGTCCACCGCGACTAACAGGTACTGCGCACTTCCACTTGACCTTGGAAAAGGTCCAACAATATCCATGCCCCACTTTTGGAAGGGCCATGCTGCAGTTACCGGTATCATTTCATTCTTGGCTCGGAGGCTGATTGGTGCGTGCTTTTGGCATTCATCGCACTGTTGGAGTTCTTTTACGGCACTTTCATGCATCCCGGGCCAGTAATACCCTGCGTTTTTGACCTTTGTCACGATCATCTTTGGTCCGGCATGGATGCCGCAGATACCATAGTGTATCTCCCTGATGATATAACTGGCTTGCTCCGGGTCCAGGCATTTCAACAGGGGGCCCAGAAAGGTCTTTCGGTATAAACCGCCTTCTTGCATCTGGTATTGAAGAGAATTGATTTGGATTTTCCTTGCTTCCGCTTTATCGGTTGGCAGAACGTCATGCACCAAGTAGTTAACTATAGGTGTCATCCATGTTTGCAATGGTGCTTCGACCTGCATGACTTGCGGAATTGCAATTGATGGTGCGGTCAAAACTTCCACTCTTACTTCTTTGGCTAGGTGACTGAATGACACCGACGCCAATTTGCTCAAGGCATCAGCCTTCTTGTTCTTGCTACGGGGAATATGTTCGACCTTGCATGCTTCAAAAGATGCCATAGTTTGCTTTACTTGTTCGAGATACTCGATCATACTTGCTTCCCTTGCCTCGTACTCCCCGTTTACTTGATTTGCCACAAGTAATGAATCTACATGGGCAACAACGTTTTTTGCTCCGACTTTTAACGCTAGGCGCAAACCAGCCAAGAGAGCCTCGTATTCTGCTTCGTTGTTCGAGCTTTTAAATTCCAGCCGGAGCGCGTACGTTATATCCGTTCCCTCTGGATCGGTGAGAATTAGACCTGCCCCTGCTCCTTCGGAACTAGAGGCTCCGTCGGTATACAAGGACCAAGGTTTCTCTGGAGCATCTTCAACGTTTTCCCGTCCTTTATCTTCCGGAATTTCAACTAGGAAGTCAGCTATCACTTGCCCCTTCAATGGTCCTTTGGTTCGAAAAGTGATATTGAACGCGCCCAACTCTATCGCCCATTTAGCCATTCGACCTGAAACTTCTGGTCGGCGGAGAACGTGCTGGATTCTCTGATCCGTTCGCACTTCGATTGGGTGGGCTTGGAAGTACCGGCGAAGTCTTCTCGAAGCATGTACTAGTGCCAAGGCCAATTTCTCCAAGTTTGAGTACCTTGTTTCATAGTCTTTTAACGTTCGGCTTACGTAATAAATGGGGATCTGCTTCCCGGTACGGTGAGCAACTAGCACCGCACTAATAGCTCCGAGCGACGCGGCTAAGTATACTGTTAGCACCTCATCTTCTTCTGGTACGGTGAGAGTTGGCAGAGTACCCAAACAGGCTTTAAGCTCTTCAAAAGCTCGCGCAGCTTCTTCCGTCCATTTAAACTCCGATCGGAAACTTTTTCTGAGAACATCCATGAATGGGAGCGACCTATCTGCTGCTTTTGATAAGAACCGATGGAGAGCAGCTAACCGTCCGTTTAAGGACTGAATTTCCTTAACCGTCGTCGGAGGTTTCATTGTAAGGACAGCATCAACCTTGTCTGGGTTGGCTCGCAAACCTTTTGATCCAACCATGACCCCCAGAAACTTACCTTATTCTACCCCGAACGTACATTTTTTGGGGTTTAGCTTCATGTTGATGCTTCGGAGGCGGGTGAACGTTTCCAGTATATCTTTTAACATGGTGGCCTCATCATGACTTTTGATCACGATATCGTCAACGTACACTTCTACGTTTCGCTCGATCTGATCTTTGAAAGCTTTGCTCATCAGACGCTGGTACGTAGCATCGGCGTTTTTCAAACCGAACGGCATCTTAGTAAAACAATACACTCCTTCATTGGTGACAAAGGCTGTCTTATCCTCGTCTTCGACCGCCATTTGGATCTGATGGTACCCTTTGTACGCATCCAAAAAACATTTCAACCTGAACGTAGCGACTGAATCAATCTTTTCATCGATCTCTGGTAGGGGAAAACAATCTTTCGGGCACGCATCGTTTAAATCGGTGAAATCGATGCACATTCTCCATGAATTATCTTTCTTCCGCACCAGAACGGGATTTGACACCCATGTTTGATACCGAACCTCTCGAATGATTCCTGCGTCTAGGAGACTTTTAACATCTTTTGCAATGGCTTTGGCTCGATCCGGCGCCATGTGCCTTTTTCGTTGTGCAATTGGTTTTATCGATTCTTTCACGTTCAGGTGATGCTGTGCCATGGATCTGGGGACTCCTTGCATATCGGAGTGCTTCCATGCAAAGACGTCTATCGAATTGCTTAACAATTCCCACAGGAGCTTCTTTGTTCGTTTTGGGAGCTGAGCACCAATAGCTACTTGTTGTTCGGGAAAATCTGGGTTGATTGTCCAAAGTTCCGTAGGTACCTTGGACTTTTTGGAGCTCGTTTCTGCTGCATGTCTTACTTCGGCGACAAACGATCTTGATTCTGAGAAGATAGTGGCGACTCCAGCCTCAGTAGGGAATTTAATAGCTCCATGTATTGTCGAACTGATCGCCCCAAGAGCTCTTAACCCAGGTCGCCCGAGTATTATGTTGTGTGATGAATGAGTGCCAACAACCAGGTAGGTTAGTTGGACTGTCCGGCTTTTGTCACCTTCTTTGAATGTGGTCGGAAGGGTGAGCTGTCCTATCGGACGGACCACCTCTCCGGAGAAACTGATCAAAGGAGTGGAGACTTCAATTAGCCTCTTCTTCACTTGAGGGTTCAGCTGCTGGAAACACTGTAGATACATGATCTCAAAGGCGCTTCCTCCATCCACGTAAATTCGTCGAACCATATGTCCGGCGATGACGGCCGAAATTGTAATTGGTCCGTCTCGAGCATCGTCTGGATCGATCGGAGGGAAATAAGTTGGTTGGTGCATCCATGCTGCCATATGCTGGTTCGATCGTTTCACCCCTCTTGGCTCGGCTGACCGGATCATGTTGATTCCGGGCTCGGTGTTCGGGTTATCAATTGCCGCTGTTGTCTTCTTCCCGTCTTTCACTTCTTTCACAAGGTGCGAGAGTTTTCCGGACCGTACGGCCTTTTCGATTTCTTGCTTCAAAGCCCAACACTCATCAGTTGTATGACCCTTGTCTCGGTGGTATTCACAATACTTCTTTGAATGCCTGTCCGAGGTGGGTCGTTGTTTAGACGGCGTGGGGAAACGAGTAGTCTCCGTACTGAGGATTTCAGTTGGTGATTTGGTGAGCTCGGAAAAAGTGTTGAAACGTACGTTTCCTGTTCGGAAACTGCCTCGATCCGACTTCTGATACGGACCACGGTTTCTGTTCCAACTGCTGTTTCTATCTTTTGGTGGTGACGCATTACGTTTCCATGAAGCGGTTCGAGCTTTGGCATTATTTCTTGCTGAAGCTTCGCTCGGTTGACCGCAGGCACTTTTTCCCCGAACAAAGGCTCGAGCTCTCTCCATAAGTGTCTCCATAGTTTTTGGGAGATCTTCATGGAGCTTCTCCACAAGTTGATTGTTCCGAACTCCGTGACAAAAACCAGAGACTCGGAGTTGATCCACCGCACCACTTATCTGCATGCTTTCTCGATTGAAACGATCAATGAAATCTTCTACAGACTCTCCGTCTCGGCGCTTTATATGGTGAACCTCAGTAATGTCTTTTTTGCAACGGCGCTGCTGACAGAAATTTTGCAAGAAAATACGTCGGAAATCTTCGAAGTGGTCGATCGACCCTTCCGGCAACCCATCAAACCAAACCCTCGCCGATCCGGTGAGAGTTTGGGCGAACATAAGACACCAAGCCTGCATAGGCCACTGCTCGACCTTAGCCGCTCCGGCAAACGCGAACATATGGTCGTCTGGGTCAGACGTACCATCGTAAAACTTCAACGTAGGAAGCATCTTCAGCTTAGCCGGGAGTGGGGCATTGACAATCCGTAACGTAAACTTCGATTGGGAAGTCATTGACGTGGGATGGTACGGCATAAGCAACTCTTGATCTTGGGGGTTTAAACCCATAGATCCCTGGAGAAACAGGTCGTTTAGACCGTTATTCATTGGAGCACTTGTAACCGAAGAAAATTGTGTAACATGAGGAATAGGAGTGGAGATCATAGAACTTACCATCGATCCAGAAGCGAAGGTTCCACCAGAGACGGGATTTCCCCCTGGATAAACGTTGCTAAACAAATTTGCTCGGAGACTTTGCAGCATCTCATCTCGTTGTTGCTGCTGCTGTAACTGTCGCAACAGATCAGCATTCCTTAAAAGGAAAGCGTTGTCAAAAGAAGGTAATGGCGTGACAACCGGGGCAGTGACAGACAGCGTGGTGATAGAACTTCCGCCTAAAGGATTTGCAGCTGGAGGAGCCGATGCAAATCCTATTGAAGCTGCTGAGGTGACAACTGCTGTTGAAGCAGTTGTGGAGTTGGTGTTTCCTTCCCATATATCATTGTAAGATGGGAAAGTGTTGGTGGAGACTGCTGTCGTCGATTCTGCCATGATTTCAAATTAACAAAAAACACAGAAAACGAATTATGTGAATTCGAGGGGATGGCGCCACTGAAGACTCAAAAACCAGTTGGTACGACCTGGTCAGAGTGAAGCTTCAGATGACCTAGCAATGAACCTGCAAGATCACAAGAGAACAAGCACACCGTTAGCCTCGTCACAGGGAGGGGGGCCTCTCTGTGACCAAGCTCGGGCGTGAGAATAAGTATTTGTGAGGAGGAAATAGGTCAGGGAGAGAGAGAGGAGTTAGAGAGAGAAAGTAGCGATTACCCCTTTTTGGAGGTCCAAGTATGGTATTTATAGTCTTTGGGTGTGCTGACGTGGAGAGTTAGTTGAGACCGGACCAGTCGCTGTCATGGCAGTTATGGGAGTGGGACCCAGTTAGTTACGTCGCACCGGGGCGTCTAAACGGTTCGTCTTATAGTACGTGATTCGGTCCGACTGTAATGTGCCATGATTCGGTCCGGTCAAGGACGTATCCTCATCAGGAGGTGTGAGAATAGAATGAGCCTTTATAAAAGGTTGAAACTTAAAGGGGTATTATTGGCACTCTTAAAAGTTAGAAGGTGGGTGTATAAAACTTAAATTTCAACTTGTCATCTCACTGAAACAGCAGGGACCAATCTGCAAAGTCAGCAAATATTTTGAAATGAAAACTCGCCATCGTTGACTTTCCGGCGGTATCCATTCCCGGCGAATTGTGTTAGGTTATAGGGTGTGAGGGACATGGTTGGGTCATCAATAGCCACGTAGGACCAATAATGGATTGCAACACCAACCCTTTATCTCATCCATCATGATTCTCATGGATTATTAAACCATGGCAACCAGGGTCCCCTTCTCCTTATTTAATATTTCCTTTCCTTTTCACAAAAATAAATTAAAATAAGATAATAGTGGTTTGAGTCATGACCACACCCTTAGGGTAGTGGTTTTGGATGATGGATTAGAAGTAGGTGACATGACGCTAACGTGAGGGTCATGGTGATCATGAGGATCATAACCACACTCTATAGTCTTATGTTACTTTGTGACTCAATTACATCAAATTAAATTAGCATAACTGCTCTTAATTCGAATATGATTGAAACCTACTCCTTAATTGTCCTATAAACCCATAAAAGATTCAATCACATTAAACCGTCGACCATTTTCTGACCAAACTCGAGGAATGGTTCAACTCGTCGGCTACACTATAAATTGATCATGTAGAACCAATCCCTGAACCTTTTCACACTCGCACATAGTTTCAAATCACTCAATTCTTCGCTTGCGCACATCGGGTACACCACCGGAACCATCGAATTCATCGTTCCAACGGCCATTGTAACTAATTGTAGCATGCATTCTGATTAGATTCCATGGTTTAATCAAAGCCCTCTACCAATTTCTTGTAGCAGAGGGCTTAATCCCTTCAATTGTGATGTGGATTGAATTAGGGTTCTTATGGATTTGTCATATAACGGGTTAATGAAATGAAAACACTAAATGACAAAAATACCCCTAAGTAACTACGGAGCATAGATAAGGTTAAGTCAGTTGAACCATAATAATGGTGAAACCTTTTTGGACCCACAAACGATAAATAAAACCTTTGTATTATACTGGTAAAACTGTCCAAAACACATAGATAATTTTGGCATTTTACTTGAGAAATTTATATCGAGAAAATGGTGTCTCAAATATAAATGAAAAACAATGTTTTTGGCAATTCAGTCCAAACACCAAGGTTAAACTTAAAGTTCTATAATTCAGCCGGCTTCTTTATGAGACTAATTCTAAATGGACAAAACAGTCTGTCCATCCGTACTGATAAACAAACAACCCAACATATCCAATATGGTCAATGGTAGTAACCATCTCCCATTCATGGCTGTTACCACCTCCATGGTTCTTTCACTCATCACCACCATCCTCCTCCTTGCACCGCCTTACGCCACTACATTATCGTTTCAAAAAGCCGGTTTCAGCCCGAACGACGGCGACATAACGTATGAAAGAGACGCATATCCTTCAAACAACGCTATCCAACTCACTACCAACCAGCGTGACGTTACTGCATTGGTTAGCATCGGTCGAGCCACTTACTCCGAGCCCTTGCACCTCTGGGACCATGGCTCACGCAACCTAACCGACTTCTCAACGCGGTTTACCTTCACCATCAACTCTCTCAACAGTTCAAGGTACAGTGACGGACTTGCTTTCTTTCTTGCACCAAACGGCTCAACGGTTCCTAACAACGTCACAAACAGTGGCACGCTGGGTCTCACTCGTAACGATGAGGTGTTGAACTCTAGTACCAACCCGTTTGTTGCTGTTGAGTTCGATGTTTTTCAGAATGCATGGGACCCGAAAGGCGAACATGTCGGGATTGATATAAGTTCTATGGATTCAGTAAGGAATGTGACGTGGCGGAGTAGGATCAGAGAGGGTAAAACATACGAAGCAGTAATAAGGTATGATGCTAGTTTGTATACACTTAGTGTTGTGGTCACAGGTTTCAGCAAGATTGATGAAACTCTGCACCAGCGGATTTCTTACGTCGTCGATTTGCGGGATCACTTGCCGGAGTGGGTCACGTTTGGATTTTCGGGTGCAACGGGGAACACTGCGGTTATACATAGTATATACACATGGGATTTTAGTTCAAATCTTAATATAGATGAGAATACAATGAGCCCGAACCCAGCCCCGGAGACCGTGGCTAACCAGGGTCCCGGGGCTAGACCCAAACCGGATAAAAGTAAAGCGGGGTTCGTGACTGGTTTGGTGATCGGGTGTGTTGTGTTAACAGGTTTGGGTCTGGCGTTGTTTATGTTGAGAAAGAACAAGAAAGGATTTAAAACTGAAGACGACGATTTTGTTTTGGATAATGAGTTTGAAAAGGGTGTCGGGGCGAAAAAGTTCTCGTACAAAGAACTGGCCCGAGCCACGGGTAACTTTGCAGAGCAAGAAAAGCTCGGTGAAGGTGGTTTTGGCGGAGTTTATAAAGGATTTATAAAGGAAATGGACTCGTATGTTGCGGTCAAGAGGGTGTCGCGTGAGTCCCACCAAGGAATAAAGGAGTATGCGTCCGAAGTTAAAACCATTAGCCGATTGCGACACCGAAACTTGGTCCAGCTTGTGGGTTGGTGCCATGAAAAGAAAGATCTACTGTTGGTGTATGAGTTCATGCTAAATGGTAGCCTTGACACACATTTGTTTGATGGAAAAAGCCTGTTAAAGTGGCCCGTGAGGTATCAAATCGCTAAGGGTCTGGCGTCTGCACTGCTTTATTTGCATGCCGAATGGGAGCAATGTGTGGTGCATCGGGACATCAAGTCAAGCAACGTCATGTTGGATTCAAATTTCAATGCAAAACTAGGGGACTTTGGGCTGGCTAGGTTTGTCGACCACGACAAGGGTTCACAAACAACCGTCTTGGCTGGAACCATGGGTTACATGGCTCCAGAGTGCGTCATGACAGGTCAAGCCAGCAGAGAAACAGACGTGTATAGCTTTGGAGTTGTAGCACTGGAGATAGCATGTGGAAGAAAACCGATGGACCTCAAGGCTCCAAAAAAACATACAAGACTTGTCGAGTGGGTTTGGGATCTTTACGGGCAAGGGAAGGTTCTAGAAGCAGCTGACGGTAGACTCGAGGGTGATTATGATGAGAAAGAAATGGAATGTTTGATGGTTACCGGACTTTGGTGTGCACATCCCGACAGCAGTTTTCGGCCTTCGGTTAGGCAAGTGATTAACTTTCTTAATTTACAGTCCCCGTTGCCCAGTTTACCGTTAAAGATGCCCGTTCCAACTTACTTCACCCCGTCTTTAAACTTGCATATGTCTACTACAGTTTCACAAAGCAGCTTGACACAGAGCTCAAGCTATGGCTATAACACAGATTCTTCAAAGTAATTGTTTGATTTTACTGTAATATTCAGTTGTATTTTTTTCTTGTGGTTATTTATCATGTTCTGTAACTAATAGTTCTGTGAGTTCTTTTAGACTATATGTTATTTTTTGTGGATCTTGTATTCTGGTGCAATAAAACAATCTATATATCTACACTTCGGCCAGTGGCGCTAGTCGGCCGGTGGGGTACCGACTAGCGATTAATCGGATTAGGATTTTATATGTATTTTCAGTTTTATATGTATATATAAACACATATTTGTATGTATTTTTATGAGTATACATGGTTTAACACCTTCATCAACCCATATTTTCAAGTAGATATAATTAATTTCCGGAATTTACAGGTTTTGGTGAAGAATCTGACTGGAATTTGGCCGTAAGCGCTAGACTGCCACCGAGTTTTGGCCAATTATGACTGGATTTGACCACAATTGACCGCCTACTAATTAACTGACCAATTAGATAAAAATTATTCGGCGAACCTCCGACTAACGATTAATCAACAACAAATCCGAGACCAGTCGGGATTTTTACAACCATGCGTCGAGGTACAATGGCAGGCGTAAAACAATCTAAATATCTGTAGAAACACAATAATCTTAAACTCCAAAAGAAATCAAACATTCTGACGAATCTAAAGTTCCAATAATTTTAAAAACGGACACCACATTTATTAAAAGGTTTAAACCTACAAAACATGGATAGTAATCCGAAGGTTGATTTTTCTCACTTGTAGAGCTCCTTGAATCTCCTGCAGGCTTCCAACACGTTGTTCCTGTGGCCAAAGGCGCTGACCCTAACGAACCCTTCACCTGCAGGTCCGAACCCACTACCAGGTGTGGTCACAACATGGGTCTTCTCGAGAATCTCGCTGAAGACGTCCCATGAACTTCGACCAGGGAAGTGGACCCACACATATGGGGCGTGTATTCCTCCGTATACTGTAAAACCTAGTGAAGTAAATGTATCCACTATAATCTTTGTGTTCTCTTTGTAGAACCCAACCACTTCATGCATAGCCTGCACATTAGAAATACGTTTAGTTTTTTGTAATCAGTTTTAACTAACCTGTAACCTGTACTCGTAAACTAACCTGAAGACCTTCAGGAGAAAGGCATGCAAGACCACCAGCTTGGGCAATGTTTGACGCGCCATTGAAGCCGGTACAAACAATGCGGTTGAAATCCTTAGCCACAGGAAATCCATCTGAATATTTAAGTTCTTTTGGGACGACGGTCCAACCTAAACGAACTCCGGTAAATCCAGCGTACTTGGAGAAAGATGCAGTTTCAATTGCAACCTGCCACACACACACAAACAAAAAAAGTTAACTTAGTCTGTCTTGTGAGAAAACATGATCGAAAAATAATTTATAAGTCGGTGGTTATGATTGTACCTCTTTGGCTCCGGGGATTTCAAAGATAGATTTAGGGGTGTCACCTGACACATACATGGCATACGCTGAATCGTAAATTATAATGGACCCGTTATCCTTGGCAAAATTCACTAATTTAGTCAGTTGCTCCCTGGATGCAGCAGAGCCTGTTGGATTGTTAGGTGAGCAGAAAAATATGATGTTGGTTCGAGAAACTTTTGATAAATCGGGAAAGAAATCATTCTCTGGTGTGCACTTCATGTATTCAATATTGCCGAATTTTTCGATATCCTTTTGGAACTCCCCGGTCTGTCCGATAATCACACTTGAATCTACATAAGCCTGAAAGAATAAATGAAGAGAAAGAATAAGTTGCAGGTATGTTCTTCACTTTTAACAGTTAAATTAATCAATGCAGAATTACAAAGTTGTTACCGGATATGATGGATCTTGCACCGCCATTGTAACATTAGACCCGAATAAGACCTGCCACATATATCAATAAAAGTAGAGGTCAAATAAAAAATTTACTATGGCCTTTTTTTCCGGAAAACATAAAAAAATTAACCTAAGTGGAACAACAAATGATTCGAATAATAAAAACGTTAAAATTCAAAGAAATACAAGCAAAAAGTAAAACAAAGACCTGAAGGCGGGAAATGTCAGACTTTGCACCATCAGATACAAATATGTCATCTTCCTCTATGCCAAGGTTTGAATAAAACGTAGAAGCAAGTTGAGCTCTCAGTTGCTGAACATATAAATAGCACTTATTAGTTATATGTTAATTAGCTATCGTGTCAAGGTAAATTTGTCACCTTGTTCAGGTGCTTAACCACTGTTAATAACCAATATTGTAACGTTGACCAACAATGATATCAGTTATGTATACCTTTTCACCTTGTTCAGCTCCATAACCAGTGTAACCCTCAATGGTAGATAAGCCAAGTGCTCTCTGTTAAACAAAAATATAAAAAAAGAAAACATCACTCAAAATAGCAAAATATACGTTTTATACAGGAAAGATATTTAAATAATAATACCTTAGCCATGGCAGAAGTAATGACTTCTGGAATGGGCTCGGTGGTATCACCAATACCAAGGCTTATCACTTGTGCATCGGGATATTTCAACATGTGAGCAGCCTTCCTTCTTCCAATCTGTAAATAAGCACACGTAAAATATTTAAATTTCATATATAAAAGCAGATTAACAAGAAAATACAGAGTTTTAACATCACATCTGAAACTATAAGTAACATGCGGTAGTGATTGTAAATGTAAAGACCTCTGGAAAGAGATAACCAGCTTGAAGCTTAGCAATGTTCCCATTGCGGGATACTTTAGTCTTGTAAGCTACAGAAATAGCACCACACAGTTAAATTCCTAGCCAATCAAACCGATATATAAAATGTTACACTAAGTATGTAAACTAGAATAATGTGATTCGAGTAGAACCGAAATCATACAGTCATAAAAACCGAAAAACGGCCAATTTATATAATTAGTAGTTAGACATTATTACAAAAAAGCTAAACCAAAGTTAAATCGTTTCAGTTTTGATTTTTTGTTTCGTTTTGATCGGTTTTTCCGGTTTCGTTTCGGATCGGTTTCTATCTTTTCAGTTTTTTTTTTGTTTCGTTTTGGTACGGTTTGGTCGGTTTCGTTTCGGTCCAATTTTGATTTTTTGTTTCGTAACTTTCGTTTTGATTGGTTTTGACCTTTTCAATTGTTTTGTTTCGTTTCAGTTCTATTTCGATTTTTTCAATTCTTTTGTTTCGCTTTAGTCGGTTTCGTTTCGGTTCCGGTTTCGGTTGTATTGTTTCGTTTTGGTTGGGTTTTAGGTTTCGTTTTGGTTCGGTTTCGATTTTTTCAGTTTTTTTTTGTATCGTTTTAGTCGGTTTCATTTTGGTTTTAGTTTTTATGTTTCGTTTTAGTCGGGTTTTTTCGGTCCCCGTACCGACTCGAACAAAAGGTATATCAATTATGAAATTATGTTTTGAGAAATGGCAAAAAAAAACAACCCGTTTTGACCCAAAACCCATTTCGAACTAGACCAGGTCTGACCTGAACCCGTTTGGACCCGAATCCATTCCAACCCGGACCGTTCTGACCCGACCCAAAACAACCCTTTTTTTAATTTGACCCATTTTGACCCTAACCCATTCCGACCCTAACCCGTTCTGACCCATGCCCCGTTCTGATCCGACCCAACCCGTTTGCCAGTGTGGCTACCAAGCATCACAATTACATAACATAATCCCCATTTATCCACCAACAAACATTTATATTACACAAACAATCAACATTTCCGTTATAAAAAAAACTACTACAATAATTCAAAGCAAAATGTGTAAATACCAGTCTGTTCAGCCGGAGAAGTAGCCACACATTTACAAACCCCCGCCTTTTTGGAAGATACACTTACAATCTGAGTCCTGCAACAGATTCAATAAACAATATACCGATGTTTGTTATTCTGTATGATTAGTGGAAATGAAAGCAAATAAGCTATTTATTAAACAATTTATGGATACCTTACGCCGGTGAAGGTGTTTTTGGCGAAGATGGCGGATGAGGAAGATGAGAGGGGGGTTACGTGATTGTGGTTAAGAACAGACATGGTGAAGTGGAATGATTGGATTGGGAAGAAGACAGTAGACAGGAGGAGGATTGTGTAGTGAAGGCGCAGACGGGATGAAAACCTAGCTTCTATAATGTTTTAGAGAATTACATTAATAGTCCTTTTATGTTTTGAATTTTCTTTTTTTAAACGCCCAATTAAAACACGTTTTTAATCCACAAAAAGAGGAGAGTTACATGTCATTTTAGTTAGGGGCTGTTTGGTAGTCTCTGAATGGTCATTAATAGTCCTCTTAATTGAAACATTAAGAATTTTATCAATGAGGAGGTAGAAGAATGTGACATGTGATTATTTACCATTCAGAGGTTACCTCTTAACCATTCAGACTTGAGGTTACCTCTTATTCATTCAGAGGTTTTAAACCATTAAGATGTAGCATCTGAATGATCATTAAGAGGCTACCAAACAGCCCCTTATTCTGGTTTGTTCTATTTTGGCAGTTTAATCTAAGATTTTATTTTTCGTTTGTGGGTCCAAAAAGGTTTTACAATTGCCATTTTAGTCCATTGGGTTAACTTCATCCATTTTTTCTGTTACCAAGAAGGGCAATTCGGTTATTTTATATGTAATTCTGTTAACTAGAAATGCAATTTGACCATATAAAATGACCGAATTGCCCTTCTCATTAGGCCAAATCTCATTAACTCTATAACATTGATTTCATTAATTGATGAATAGTAGTTCACCTGTTTTAGGCCAAATCAAATTACGATTTTGTCCATGCCATAAAATTACGATTTTGCCATCAGTTTAAAATTACGTTTTTACCTACAGTTCAAAATAAAATTATGCTTTTGCCCCAGTTAAAAATTATAATTTTGCCCTCGGTTCAAAATTACGATTTTGCCCCGTTTAAATTTACAGTTTCGCCATTAGTTTTGTTTTGTTCCTCCCACCTAAATTACCATTTTGCCCTCAATTTAAATTTACATTTTTGTTATCGTTTTTGTTTGCTTTCCCAGTAAAATTATGATTTTGCCCTCAGTGTATAACTACAGACACAAGATGGGGGAATAGTGTCAGGAAGCTCCCTGGCACTCCCCCATTGGCCCACCAATTTACAATTTTATCCCCGCTTTTAAAATTACGATTTTGCCATCAGTTCAAAATTACGTTTTTACCCCCAGTTCAAAACAAAATTATGCTTTCGCCCCCAACTAAAAATTACCATTTTGCCCTCGATTCAAAATTACGATTTTGACCCTTTTAAATTTACAGTTTTGCCGTTAGTTTTGTTTTTTCTCCACCCAGCCAAATTACAATTTTGCTCTCAATCTAAATTTACAATTTTGCCATCGTTTTCCTTTTCTTTACCAGTCAAATTACGATTTTGACCCCAGTGTAAAATTACAGTTATGCTATTGTTTTAGTTTTTTTTTTTTGACAAAACTATAGTAGTGCTTTGTTTTAATTGTTTGACTCGGTGTAATTTTTATTTTTCCCCCAGTTTAAAATTATTGTTTTTCTATCGTTTTTGTTTTTCTTAATCAAAAGTGTGATAGTGTTTTAATTTAATTGGTTGACTCAATGTAGTTTTTTTTTGAGATCGTGTTATGAGTAGTATGTACAAGTAATCGAAACACAGACGGACATGTTATGAGAGAGAAATATTCGGCTTAGTGTCCCGCAACGCGGGCGGGACAAAGTCTAGTTATATATATCAATTGAAACTCTTCATGAACCAGTATTTGTTTACTTTTCTACTTTTAGCATTTATTATTTATTTATTCTATGTTTTTAGTATTTATTTTTTGTGAACTTTATTCATTATTTAGTTTAATTTTTTCTAATAAGTTTTATTCTTTAACTTTTAAAAAAAAATCATACTTTGTAAATTTGTTTATATTTTTTTTTCAACATTGCTATATAAGTTTTATTTAAAATGGATACCGTGTCGTTGTCGTATTAAACCGAACCAAAATGGACGATGAATTATAATTTATTATTTGTTCTATGTGTAACTTTTTCAACATTGTAATATAATTGTTATTGAAAACGGATATTGTGCCGCTATCGTACCAGACTGAGCTGAAACGACCAAACAACATCTGCATCGATGCAGATATTTAGTTTTATTGTTTTTTGCTTTCGATAAAATGACACCGTATCGCTATCATACTGTACCGTACCAAACCGAACAAGATCAGTGACGGTACTTGTATCTATTTTTATGGTTTCATGTATAATAATGAATATTGTGCCGCTACTGTAGTTAACCGTGCCAAAACCGAAGGAACAATATCAGTTTCAGTACCATTATGTATTTTATTGTTTTTGCTTTCAAAAAGCTTACATCGTATCGTACCGAACAACATTAGTACCAGGACCATACTCACTTTTATTGTTTTTTGTTTCGATTATTTTCCATTTATACAACTCTAACTGTGATGGGAAATAAATATCGGTACCGTGACGATCTGAACCGTTCGAACATCATCGGTTCCGGTACCAGTGTTCGCTTCTATCGTTTTAGATCGATGTATGATATATGTTTATTTCTATACTTAGTGCATTTATCGTACTGGTACTATAGCAAACCAAAGCAATACTGATACAGTGCTCACGGTACCGTACCGCCGCAAGGCGCGGTCAAATACACTAGTTACAATTAAAAACATTTGCATACACCTTATTATTTTACATGTAGTCTTGTTTGGGTAAAATCTTGTGCACTCACCGGCATTGATCACCTAATCAATGTGCCATAATTTGGCATTGTTTACCGGTATCGAAAACGTCAAAAAAATACGTACCGGTTAGGGATGAGCATTTGGTATCAGATACCGGTACCAAATCGTACCAAATATATTCGGTACCGGTTCTCATTTTCCTCGTTTTTCGATACTGGTATGGTACCGGTATTTACGGGTAAAACACTGGTAAATACCGGTACCAATTTTCCTCGTGTTTAGTACCAGTACCTATTCAGTACCGAACAGGTACCGTGCTCATCCCTAGTACCGATTTGGTACAGAAAAAAATCAGTACGGGAAATTCGGTATCGATACCGGTACCAAGTACCATTTGCTCATCCCTACTCCTATATGGTTTAAACTCTAATTAATTACTACACTAATTTAAACACTTAAACGTATAATCCGTTGATACCCGATTACCTATACAACCTGCTTGCTCTAGAAAACACTTTGTATTTGACTTCTTTTCACTACTTCCATAATTTGATTAACATAGGGTTTAAATTTATTCTATGAAACATTGAAAAAGTTAATAGTAAACTTTTATATTTTAAAAAAAAAAATTAATCAAACTATTTTTTATTATTGCAAGACCCGTGTTATGAATTTACATCGAGATAGTTGGTAAACGGGCAACAAGCTGTGCCGCTACCCGAGTAGAACATCCTAATTTGAGTTGATTTCATATCATTTTTATAAAAATGTTTTGTATCACATTAAAAAATACGGTCCTCACCAAAACCTTCATGTTTTCTGCATTTTATGGACCTGCAAAGCAATGAAATAGTTGGTCTCTCAAGATTCTTCCTTGACTTAGTTTATAAATTTAACCCTTGTATTCTAATTTATTTAACATAAGATTTTTTTTGCCGCTTTCAAACATGGTTTCATATCACACGGTAACATTAGACATCTTTAACATCAACAAACAAACACTGTACTCGAACGAATTAAGCTCTAATTGAGCAAGAATTGTAACTCATTCTTCAATAATTCATTCATTGCCTAATGCATGCTTACATCCAAACTTTAGTGTTACATTGAGCTCAAATTAAGCCATTAAAAATATCAAAAGTGCACACTCAACGCCTAATTGCTCAAAATCAATACGAAAAAATCACACTTTAAACACTGATTTCTCAAAATTGAGTGTCTAGGATCATGTTTAGATACGAAGTTGTAGTTTCATCATTCTTCTTGTCAAATGGATCGATGGTCTCTCTAATACCAAATGAAATCTCCTCCAAAGTAGGATAGAGATTAGCCTCTTTCCTCTTCTATATATACCTAAATGTCATTTGACTTGAACTTCCTTTTTAGCCAATTTGACTTTTGTTGGTTTTTTTTTTTTTTTTTTTTTTTTGAAAAGTAACTTTCATTAACAACAAACGCCGACCCAAACCGGGCCGACAAAAACAAGCAACACTACAAACTTACATATTTACAAAAGAACACCAATCCTTTCACTCTACCCCTTTGTGTTTAGATCTACTAGAAAACCAAAGAAAGCCAAGAGATTTAACCTCGCTCATAATATTTTCTATCCTAGCCGGGGTGTTAGAGAATTTGATACTATTTCTAGCACGCCATATACTCCAACAAACAATCCTTATAATTCCTTGAACCGCTTCCTTCTTCCTCTCTGAGCCTATAATCTCTTTGTGAATGCCAAGAAGGTCTTTGACCGTAAAAGCAATAATGTTCGGAATCTTGCACCAGGAACTAATTTCGTTCCAAACAACCGCCACCACTTGACAGCATTGAAAATATGTTCTGAGACTCCTCGGCCTCATTGCGCAGCATACAAGCAGCTTCACCAATCAGAATATTCCTTCTCTTTAAACCTTCGGCCATGGGGATACTTGTGACACCTGTGTCACTTCAACCATCAAACAAATACCAAACCAATGAAATATTGTATTTCATACTTGGGATTTTTATAAATATGTGTATCATTTGCACATATCAATTTTTGTTCGATTTCGGGCTTTAAATCGCTTTCTGGAGGGTTATATGCGATCAGATGCGTAAATATAACCAGTTTAAATGCAAAAAACACTCCGGAATAGTGACATAGGCTTAACATACCTTAAATAACCTATACATAACTTAGAAGTAAGTTTTGGAAGGTTTGGTGTGCCGAAATCAAGTGTATTCGCTTACAGGGACTAAATTTGACAAACTGCGAAAGTATGCCAATTTGAACTGTAACGAACATTCCGGAACTTGATAGTAAGTTAAATATGCCCTAAATATCCTTTACATAGCTTAGATATAGGCTTTGAGGTGTTTTGTGCGCAAAAATAAACTTTCTTGATCAATAGGGACTAAAAGTGTCAAAAAGTGCATAAGTTTGCATTTTCGTGCATAACCTACGTTCTGAATACATCCGGATATCCAAAAATTTATGTAAGCACTAAAATATTTTATTTTAATGTTTGGCATAAGAAAAATCCATTCGTCGCGCAATTTGGATCGTTTTTCGCGTTTATGCGCATTCCGTCGTAATTAAGCAAACATCGCGATCGTACGACCAAACGAACCGACATCCGGCATATTTTTCAGCATGTTTCATGTCCACAATGTTAAGGCATCATTTTAGGGCCTTAAAATTGGCTTAACGGGCCTTAGAAGTGTCGGAAATGGCTTTAAACACATACAGGGACTGAAACTGCAAATATGCAAAGTTATTTCTGATCTGTGCTGCCCAGGCGGGCCGCGTAAGCTTCTGTTGCCTCTTACGCGGGCCGCTAGGCCCTCCCAGATATGCAGAATTGTTGCAAACAGCCTGTTTCCAGCTGTTTAACACCCAAAACCACTTGCAAATGGTATTTCTCAAACCATGGACTGAATCTATGGGCTCTAATGGTTTTCCAAAACTAGGGGCACACATGGACGGTTGAGATCGAGGCATGTTTTTCGACGAACGATCCTAACGGTGGTCCATTTCCTATAAATACCCCCAACCCATTTCATTTCAAACCCACTTGATTCTGAGATTTTCTCTAAGTTGGAGTGGTTATCACTTCATACCTGATAAATACTCGGAAATCAATCTTGCGGGGATCCTTTGTAAGTGTTCCTTCGTTCTTTTATGCGTTTTTAGCTTGAAAGTCAAACTGTGTTTGACTTTCTGTATTGACCAGTTTGTGGTCAATGCGAAGTTCATTTGAACTTCATAATGTGAGCGTAATCACGATGGTTATAGTCCCTAGTGACTATACCTACTGATTACCACGTTATCTAGGCATCAGTGACGAGTCGTAGTTTCGGCCTAAATGCGTATTCTTGCGTATTTTGTAACCAAACTACTCTAGGGTATCAAAACCGTTTGTTTTGATACCAAACCTGTTTTCTAACTTAACTAAACATGTTCTTGCATGTTTAGCTCGTCACTTTTAGATTTGTGCTTGTCTAGGGTCGTAAGGGTAAGCGATCTAATCAATCGCTTATGCTTTCGAACCCGACCCATTTGGTCGATCATTAGGATCCGACCAAATACTTTAGGTGACCATAGTTGTATAGGGAATAACCTTCCGAGGTTATACCTTATGGTCACGTCGTTTAAGTAGTTGTATGATAAGTAGTTTATATGCCTTAGGTAAATTACCAAAATGCCCTTTTTACGCATAAATTCATTTTAAGCATATGTAACCTAAATTTTGACATCTAAACTGATTAGGTAACATTATTAGACATGTTAAGGCATATAATACTTGTCATAGGACTAGTTAGGCGGTCCGAACGTGTTTTACGCGAACGACGCGTTAAAGTAGCGTAAGCCACCTAAACGGGTCGTAAGCACTTAGGTTAGGTTTCATTTTAGTATGTAGGCTTCGTTAAACCATATCATATGAGTTCCAATACTCATTTGGTTTACGAAACCCCATACTATCCAATCTCCCGACTTTGGGTCCGGTTATTTATGTAGTTATCCATATAGGGTACCGTTTGATTCCGTGATCCCTCTAGCTTTGCTTGGTCGTTGTTCAAGACTTCTAAGCACCCTCAAGTGAGTACATAGACCCCTCTTTTACTGTTTTTTTCAAACATTTTGGGGTGAAACACATGTGCCTACTTGTTATTTTCATGCTTTCCATGCTTTCATATCATATACTTGCTATGTTCATTAGTACATTATTAGTACATGATTTCATTGCGTTTTTGCTATGTATGTCCATTTAGTTCATACTTAGTACATTGTTTTACATTTCATTTCATGCCATGTATGTCCATTTAGTGCATACTTAGTACATTGTTTTACCTTTTCATGCTATGTATATTCATTATACATAGTACATTTGTTTTACATTGCATCTCTGTTGCATATGTTCTCGTAACATATGGACACATTGTTTTACATCTCTACCTTGTATGTTTACTTAGCATACTAGGTACATTATTTTCATCACATGCTTACATTTTTTATATGACATTTGGTTTGTTTAAATGGGACCATATACATTCATTAACATTAGCTACGCCGCTCGTTAGTAGGTAATGGTACCATAGGAATTGACAACTCCCGTTCCTGACATCCTAGGTTTGTTTGGGTGGAAGGAATGACCGAATTCGATTAAAACATAACACAGATAGTCCTTTAATTTGTTTAAGGGTCTATCACCACAGTCACAAGGCTTGAATGTATGCATTTTCACATTACCGCATAAATGTTTATATTCAGTATAGCATGCATTTCCACTAGACATAAATAACATTGATTTAAACCTCGTTTTACTTCAATACATTGTTTTGTGCATTTTACCTATGGCTCAGTGGATATATATATATATATTTCACTTGCCATATATGACATTTTGTTTATACATTACATAATTGACATTTGACATAGACATTTTGACATTGATATACATATTTCATGGACTGTATTTTGACATGGTTTACACAAAGACATTTTAATATGGTTTACACAAAGACATTTGACATCGACATTTTGATATTGATATACACATTTCATGGACTATATTTGACATAAACATTTTGACATGGTTTACACAAAGACATTTTAATATGGTTTACACAAAGACATTTGACATCGACATTTTGATATTGATATACACATTTCATGGACTATATTTGACATAAACATTTTGACATGGTTTACACAAAGACATTTGACAAATGGTTTAGACATGGGCAATTTACATTGGTGGTTTGTTGGGTAAGTGGTTTGAGTAACGAGGCGTGTGTAATATGATATAAGCATGGTGGATACGCGGCTGGTACTTCCTATATATAAGTGCTTGTATGGTATTACATATCGTAGCGTTATTTGAATCATTTCAGTTTAGACATATAACATTTTTATACAAATAACATATTTTTCACAAGACATTGTTTTACAAACAACTCATCTTATACAAACTCATTTTACTTGGTTATTCATTTAATCTTACATTATTCTTTTACATATCATCGTTTTTCAAATGATTTATACAACAAAACATTTTACAAGGATCATGACTGACTTTTGTTAAACAATCTTTTTCTAAACTTATAAGTCATGAATCCGATTTTCACAAAACCTATGTACTCGCCGGCATTTTTATGCTGACGTACCTATTTTCACATGTGTTTCAGGAAATGATGCATAGGATTGATCAAGATACACTTAGGCGGACTTGGGCCTTAGTGACAATAAAAGATGGAAGACTAGTTAATTTTGTTATACTTCTTTGTTTGTTAAGACATTGTAACTCTTTTAATCAATAAAACAATATTTCATTTTTCCCATGTGTTATGAAACAATGATTCTGTTACAACACTCCCCGACGATTCCGCCACGTTTTGTTGTTTTACGTGGTCGGGGTGTGACAATACTTTCCGATTCCGATCTCCACATATGGATGTTAACTTTAGCGGGAATCCAACTGCACCACTCCATTAGTTTCCACTATTTTTTATACAAGCTTTCACTACAACTTGGTACAACTTATAATCAATTCCTTCAATTTTAATTACAAATAATTACTTATAAATACCAGGGACGGACTATAGTATAAGTAACTCAGGCTTGACCTCCAAAAAATAGGGTCTCTAATGAAAAGAAAATTTATATGCTAACTATTAACATTACTGCAAATTTATTGTTTTAGGTTTGTTTGATTTTTTATACAAGCAAATTACTATGTGTTAGATTTTTAGTTAGTTCCAAATACGGATAAAGAAGTACCGTTTATAATAATAAAAAATGGCCCCATAATTTCATTTCGTCTTGGGCCTCCAAAAAGGTTGGAACGGCCCTGATAAATACTGACTTTGTTGTTGGAGCCTGATAAATACTGACTTTGTTTGGTCAAAGTCCAAGTTGAATCTATCTTTCTTTAACTTTAGTCAAAATACTACATTTTATACAATTTATTCAATTATTTGATGCTAAACATCATAATACTTTTACATTCAACACTTGTAACCATCATACCCAGATTATTGTTAAAGAATGGCCATTATTGGATTTTGGGTTGTTTCAATTTTATATTCAGAGACAATAAAATCAATAAAGTTTGATATAGTCATAACATAATTCACGTTCAAGTTTGAATGAATGGGTAAAGGTTCAATCAATTATAATTCTTTGGGCTTTTTACATATTTCCCCTCCTAAAATAGCTTATTACATATTTACCCAATCATAAAATTCAATTACATATTTTCCCTCCGTAACCCATATCTATCTATCTTCTATAGAATATAATAAAAGAAACCAGTTTTTCATACGTGTCAGCCTCACATTTAACCTCAGCAGAAAATTCCCACCCAATAACCTTTTACCCGGATGCCTTTATTCGCGGATCTAAACCCTGACCCATGAACAAACATCTGGATATCTGGATCCTATATAATCTCTTATAACCCTTTCCCATGCCCTATTTTCCATCGCCTCCTGTTTGGTAATCTATCACTGAAGAACGAATTCTTTGTCAATCGCTCGATTCATCCTATTACAGCAGGTAAAATTGATCTCTTTCTTCTTTATTATACGTTAAATATTATCGTTTTTGTTTGAATTTTGTGACGTGAATTCTCCATGTAGATCGGTTATTGAGATGTTATTTTTGGTCCCCATTTATATGAATTGATGATTCATGAACAAGGGGAACATACATACCTATGAAGGAGATTTAAGAAGAGAATAAGGGTTAGGAGGTGGTGACGACTGTTGTTGTCTAGGGTTTTGTGTGAGAATAAAGGAAGCGAATAAGTGGCTATTTATTTTGTTATTATATTTGATATTTATATTTTACGGAATATTTGGCTACATTTTTATAGTGTTCTATGAAGTGGTTGTTTAATTCGAGTTGAGCATCAAGTTGGAACACAATCGAACAAAACTGAGCGACAATTCAAAAGTAATGGAAAAATGAATGGTTATTGTTTTGGTTTATAACTGGTTCAGTCCTAAGTTTGATCATGAATATATTTTTAACTGAGATTAAGAAACTGCAATTCTAAAATAATATATTTTCTAATTTAAAAGAAAAGCTTCCAACTGGGACATTTGCATCGGATTAAAAACCCATTTTCAATAATTTTTCTCTAACAGGAGACGTGTACATCAAATATATAAACACATGTAATACACATTATTTCTTCTCGAAATGCTTGTGTACATAGAGAATGTGATAATTTCAAATATATTGGTAGGACATTTCACTACTTACAAAATTGTGAGAACCACATATTGTAACTGTACACAACCATAATTTGTAACAACTTGAAATCAGAGACCATAGCCGTAATTTGGCCAAGCATTGTTTCAAGTTGAGCTATACACATTGTTCAACTTTGCTTAACAATACGATATGGTCTTTTAAATTCTAAACGTGAGAATGCTATGAGACGCATAAGTTATAATGGAAATTTATGTGTCAACGGAGATTATGTAAGTAAATTTCTCTTAGAGCAATGATTCTTATACCCCCAAACCAGAACAAACTAAGCAATGTCCATTTTTTTTACGTCTTTTAGGTTTCATTTGGTAAGATCTAAATTTTTTTATTCTCTTAATGCTAATAGAGGTACAAAGAAGTTGGACTCGACACCATCGTTTTGACTAGAGTTGAATATGGAAGTAGAAGTTCACGAGCTGGCTGCTAAAGGTCCAATGCTACAGCCTACAGGTAAGTAATTAATAGATTTCTTCATTTCATTATTAGAGAGGTTCATTTCTTTTCATTAATCGTGTTGACAAGAGGACATCATTGACTTACATGTATGATTATGGTAACTAACTGACTGAGAACAACTAGAGGTGATCTCAAAGCGGTAAACAACTTTTTTTTTTCTTTTTTTTTCAATACTTATACTTTGTGCCTTATGAATCAGTTGTTACTAGGTACTATCTTTTTGAAAATTTGAATAGAGTTTGAACCTTTGTGGACGCAAAAAAAGATATGAAAAAGGAAGTTCCTGTGTTGATCGATAAGTTTCCAGAATGTGGGTTGCGTTCTTTGGCTATTGCAAAACAGGTCTGCATTTATATCATTTTTATTTGCACCCTTTTATAGTTTTTATGTTTCATCATGATTCCTTACTCTCACCGTGATAAATTTTATGAAAGTTTATAACAGATAAAAAAGAAAGTCTTCGTGGTTCATGGCAGTTTGTTGGATTGTTGTCCTTTACTGATATTGGAATTAATAATAATAACTATTATCATAGTTAGTATTTATTATTAAAACTTCATAACATAAATCATTTATTTTTATCAAAATATAGGTGTTCAACTTGATATTGCTAAGAAGACTGGTAGACGACTTGGTATGAGACAAACATGTACCCTTCTTCTTTACTTGGTGGCCACAAGGATTTGTCTATAGCAACTTTTTGTTTTCAAGAGTTCATTGAGAAAGCTCATGGATTTTGATGAAAGCCAAAAGCTCACATTGAAATTGATATTCCTCATGCTATATATGATGCTATCATGGTGTAGACAATATTTGGTGACAATGGCGAATCTCCTAATATGTTGTAAAGTAGTGGATCTGTTTGAGAGAGGCCACGTATATATATTTTTTTAGTTTTTGAATATTTGCTCTGCAATTAAATAGTCAATTTTACTATTTTTATACTATTTTGGTATTCACGCTCGGTTGGAAAAATATATGTATTGTTATTAGATTGAGAATCGTTTATATTGAAGCCCACACACACTATATTTTATTTTGTATTTATATAATGAACGTTATTTTCGTTATATTTTTATGTATTATACAACTTAAATTGTTCAACTCGTGTATATGGCTATAAACGAACCGAACGTTCAACGAACAAGTTGTGAATTGTTCGGCGGGAAGTTTGTAAATGTTCGTTAATTTAAATGAACGAATTGGGTTATCATGTTCAAAGGCAAGAATTGTGGTTGCGATGTTTTCCGAACCAAGATTTAACAAGTTGTGCAGCTTTATGGTGTGTAAGGTTAAACCTGAATGTAAATTACTGGAATGTAAGTTTTCTTTTCAGTTCAAGAAAAGTTCAAACCATCGGTTTGGTTCATTGTTGTGGATTTGGTTCATTGTTGTGGATTGTAGTTGTTTCACTAAACCAAAGCGAACTGAGAAACCATTTGTATAGATCAACTTTTAATCAGTTTATAAAGTATACTTCTTTTACATAATTATTAACTTTATTTATATTTCTTTTACAAATGTTGATTTTTGAGATAAATGTATGGAATCCCATTAAAACTCATTAATGATGATTAACTTTCTCATGATCCAAAACTGGAGTCCTCTATTATTGTTAAGTTAGTATTTTAACATGTTTTTCGTATGAATATGATAGTATTCGTCATTTAGTCTTGCACCTCCTCCTAGATTAAACTAAAGGGATAATCAAACATATATTTCTTTTGTTTATGTTTTGTTGCGTGTAATTGTGTACCTAAATATGTAGTAAACGTACAACTATAATATTATCTGTGAAAGAGCCTTGTGATATACTACTATGATGCAAATTGGAATGATTGTTAAACCGCGTGTACACGCAGGCTGTAACCTAGTATATTACATATTTCTCCTTTTCATTAAAATTACTCTTTTTAAAGACTTATTAAATGAATATTTACATATTTTTCATTTATATTATTATCAATTACATATTTTCCCAATTCATATTTTTCCCCAAACAATACCATAATAAATAAAAAAACACAAACTTTTAAAATTGCAATCCTTACTTGTGGGACAAAAAAAAATCCAAGAGCAACCGGAAAATCAAAAAGACTAAGATAGATACAAGAATACCTTATTCTTGGTGCATGTTATCTTTCGTTTTTTTTCTGATAAAATGCTTTTTGTCTGTTTGATGTTCAAAAGAAACAATATATAGGAATACTCATGAATCATGACTTAACATTCAAGACTGTTCCTCACACTTGTCTTACCAAAAATCAATGGAAAACTATATTCAATAAGCCCAGCAGCATTTGTTGGGATCTTTAAATATATGAATAAATCTCACCTAGAATCTTACGTCAAAACTGAATCTTACGCCAAAACTGAAAATGGGTCTCAGCTCACAACCAATACACAACAAGTCTTCGATCATTTAAATAAAAAAGAATAACCAATGGTTCTAGAGGAAGAAAAATGATTGAAGATTTTGGCGTCGTGAGTACCAGAGGAAGAAAGGGCGATGGTGTTGTGTAGGGTTTGGTTGCATTGTGAGTAT